>JAQZBX010034485.1:13045-25075 GCA_029593785.1 Cabassous unicinctus | reverse complement strand
TATATATGATAAAGTCATCATTTCAAGAGATGACAATTATAATACCTATGCACTTAACTGCCCTAAAATATGAGGCAAATATTGTCAGATTTGAAGGGATAAATAAATGGTTCTAAGAAATAGTAGGAAGCATTAATACACTAATTTCAATAATGGATGGAGGTTCTAACAAAAACTCAATAAAGAAATAGAAGCCTTGAACAATACACAAATGTAAAATGTCCATAAGAGGGAAAATTTATCTGGGTTATATGATAACTCTTTCCTTTGTGCATAATTTTTCTGTAAACAAATGGTCTAATTAAACAAAATAATTTTAAGTGTGGGCAATAAAAAAAATTACATTAACAACATTGTGCAGCCATTACCAAAGTCTTCAAGATCCATTCATATTACTGCATATACCAAAACTGTATGCCCATTTACAGCTGAGTAATATTCCATTGTATGAATATACTACTTTTTTTAAAATTAAAAAAAACCAATTTAGATTATATGAATGTTGCACAAAAAAATATAGGGATTCCTATATGCCCCACTTCCCATACCTCCCACAATCTCCCACATAAATGTCCTTCTTTAGTGTGTAACATTCATTGCAATTGATAAATGTATCCTGGGGTTTTGCCATTAAGCATGGACCATAGCTCACATTGTAGTCTACACTGTCTCCCACACAGCTCTGCATGCTATGTGATGATATAGAATGATCTATATCTCTCATTGCAGTCACTTAGGATGATATCTAAGTCCCGAAAAAGCCCCTGTATTAAAACTGTTTTTCACTCTCTCTGCTCCCAGAGCCTCCAGTGGCCACTGGCTCCACATCTATGCTGTAATTTCTTTCTTTGCTAGAATCACAATATGTCTATAGTAGCATACCAATGAGTCCACTCTAGTCCATAGCTCTCCCCCCAGTCCCGAGGATTCTGTGATGGTGATGTCCATTCCATGTCCAATTGAAAGGGAGCTTATATTCCATGGGGAAGATAGATAGGACTATCCTGCCTGCAGCTGCAGACTGACTCTGTTCCCTGGGATGGCCTTTGTCCATCATCATCTTCCCACCAGTTTTCCTCTGGGAGTCTAATGAGCTAAAGAGTAGCAAGGTTCCAGGCCCAGATGGCACATGGACAGCCCAAAGACTCGAATCTCTGGATATACACCTACAAACTCCAGCACTAAGTATAGGTTTGAATAGAAGGGACCAATGAACTATGTGCAGGGAAGACATAGTTGAGTCCAACTCTGTCATTCTCAGGAGCACAAACTCCAAAGTATGGTCCACTGGCAAGGCAACAAACTCCAGAGCTATCCACCTACATATAGGACCTCAGTGTCTCCAGAGCAATCAGGAACCCCTCTATTTGGGGTGATATCTACTTTGGAAATCTATGAGGTTCTACTGAAATATGCATAAGCGTTATCTCTGGGAAGACCTCCTGACGCACTTTGAAGTCTCTTAGCCATATGAACTCGTTTGTCTTTACCTTTCCCCCCTTTTATTTGAGGTCTTTTTCCAGTTATATTGCCAGTTGGCATTTGGTAGCAATCCCTCAGTGCCAGGGAGGCTCATCCCTGGGAGTCATGTCCCAAGCTGGGGGGGAATGTAATGCATTCCTATGCTGACATTGGCTTAGAGAGAGGCCACATTTGAGCAACAAGTAGGGTCTTAGGAGGCAGCCCTTAGGCATCCCATAATAATAGGCTAAGTTTTAATTTCAAGAGCAAAGACTCATATGCCTAGTCATCAATATCAAGGGCCCATCAGTGGATCATCCTCCTTTGCCAGTCATTGCCCCTGCACTTGGGGGACTGTTGCTGCTCCATTAGAGAATGTAGCAGAGCTCTTCAGGATGGGAATTCAGCATTTTCTCATTTATTGTGAGTCTCCACCCATTGTGACAATGCCCCATGAACATCGGAACATTTTTATATACCTTATATGTATGCTCCAGTGAACTTCCTCCTATGCAGCCCCTATCCCCAACACCCCACACTAACCATGCTCCCCTGCCTCTGTTGTAACCCTTCTGTGTCCCTAAGCTTCTTCAAAGATGAAGCCATTACAATAGCTGAATACAATTAGTAGGAAAATGAAACAACAATGATAAACCTAAATATAAGAGATAAAATACATAAAAATTAAAAAAAAACTAAAAATAAAATAAAATTAAAAGATTGGCATATTAAGAGAATGAAAAATATTTTAAAAAGATTTTTTTTTGAAATTTAAAATTTTCCTTTCATCACCGCAATATCTGGTGTCCTGTCTGTACCTTGGCACCTTCCCCCACTCATTCTCCAGTGTCTCACTATTTTTCATTTTGTTTTCAAAGACGTTTTAGGTCACAGCAAAGTCAGAAACAAAATACAGGAGACTTTCGTATACCCAACCTCCACCCCCTATCCTCTCCCCCATATTAATACCTTTTTATATATGGATTGTACCTTTGTTATAATTGATATACAAATAGTGAAACATAGCTAATAAACATGGTCAATACTTTACACTATGGTTTAGATTTTAGATGGTACACTTATAAATTTTGATGATATTTGCCTTGTCCTGTGTCCATGGAACATAAGATCATTAGAACACTTCCACTGCCCACAAAATATCACCTGTTCTATCTATTCTATTCCTACCGTCCCATCCCCTCAGGGCCCATGGTGACCCACCAGCCACACTCCTTGGAATACAAGATTCATAGTTACATGCAGCAAGACTGAGGTCTTCACACACTGGTTTGTCCTCCCTTATTAGGAACCACCCATACTGTCAAGAGACTAATGCCTGTCTATTTGTGAAAAAATCAGTCCTCCTGAGGATGGGAGTCCAAATCCTTCCCACTCATTATGCAAGTATACATCCACCAATACAAAAACATCGTGACAGAATGATTACTCACACACTCCCTAGAAGCTTGCTCCAGGTGTGCCCAATCCCAACTGCCCCGCCATCCAACCCCCTAAATCAGTAACACTTCCTTGTCCTACTGCCATAAAAGCATTCCCAATTTTGTTCTTTCAACCACATACCCGCAATTCCTCAGTGTTCACCTGGTTGCCCTCAAAACCCTCCCCCAGGTACCCTGGACCTCCCTCCCACATTTCCCAATCTACCCGTGAACACTGCACCACCTAACCCAATAATATCACTATGCTCCTGTCCTATAACTTCAAAACACAGCTACACTCTTTCACCTTACCATATATTACGTCCAAATGGATGATGGCTCATCACCTTTTCCTCTCTTTCTATTTCTTGTAAACCTATCTTCCAGACAATAGCTCTCTGAGACTGCCCAGTTTCCTTAACTCATATCAGTGAGGTCATGTACTGTTCATCCTTCAATGCCTGGCTTACTTCACTTAACATAAGTTCCTCAAGATTCATCCATGTTATCCCATGTGTTAAGAATTCAATCCTTCTTACAGCGGAGAAATATCCCATTGTATGTATGTACCACATTTTGTTTATCCATTCATCTGTTGATGGGCACCTGGGTTGATTCCAACTTTTGGCAGTAGTGAATAATGCCACTATGAACATTGGTGTGCATATATCTGTTTGTGTCTTTGCTTTCAATTCTTCTGGGTATATACCCAGCAGTGGAAATTCTGGATCATATGGAAGTTCTATAGTTAGTTTATGAGGAACTGCCAAACTGTCCTCCACAATACCTGGACCATTTTATATTCCCACCAGCAGTGGATGAGAGTTCCAATTCCTCCAGATCCTCTCCAACAATTACAGTCCACTGTTTTTTAATAGCTGCCATTCTAATGGGTATGAGATATTATCTCATTGTAGTTTTGATTTACATTTCCCTAATAGCTAGTGATGTTGAGCATCTTTTCATATGCTTTTTAGCCATTTGTATTTTTTCGATGGAGAAGTCTCTATTCAGGTCACTGGCACATTTTTAAAAATGATTGCTTGTCTTTATTTTTGAGGTGTAAGATTTCTTTATATATGCAGAATATTAAGCTCCTGTCAGATATATGCTTGGAAAATATTTTCTCCCATTGGGTAGGCTGCCTTTTTACTTTCATGATAACATCTTTTGAGGTGCAAAAGTTTTTAATTTTGAGGAGATCCCATTTATCTATTTTTATTTTGCTGCTCATGCTTTGGTCATGAAGTTCATGAAGCCATTTCTTATTTCAAGGTCCAGTAGATGCATCCCTACATTATCTTCCAAGGTCTTTATGGTGTTGGCTCTTACATTTAGATCTTTGATCCATCTTGAATTGATTTTTGTATAAGGTGTGAGATGGTATTCCTCTTTCACTCTTTTGGATATGTATATTCAGTTCTCCAAGCACCATTTTTTGAAGAGGCCATTTTCTCCCAGTAGAGAGGGCTTGGTGGCCTTGTGGAATATCAGATGACTCTATATTCAAGGAGCTATATCAGAGCTCTCAATTTCATTCCATTGGTCAGTATGTGTATCCTTGTACCAATACCATGCATTTTTGACCACTGTAGCTTGGTAGTATGTTTTAAAGTCAGGTAGTGTGATACCTCCTATTTCATTTTTCTTTTTCAATATGTTCCTGGAAATTCAGGGCTTCTTACCCTTCCAAATAAATTTTGAGTTAGTTTTTCCAATTCATTAAAAAACTCTGTGTTGGTTTTTATTGGGAATGCATTAAATCTGTAGATTAGTTTGGGTAGGATAGACATCTTAATGATGTTTAGTCTTCCTATCCATGAACAGGAAATATTCTTCCATTTATTTAAGTCTTCTTTGATTTCCTTTAACAGTTTTGTGTACTTTTCTGTATCAAAGCCTTTATATCTTTAGTTAAATTTATCCCTATGTATTTGATTCTTTTAGTTACTATTGTAAATGATATATTTTTTTCTTGATTTCGTCCTCAGTTTGCTTGTTACTGGTGTACAGAAATGATACTTATTTTTGAACATTGATCTTATAGCCTGCAACTTTACTGAACTCATTTATAAGTTCTAGAAGCTTTGTTGTAGATTTTTCAGGGCTTTGTATGTATAAGATCATGTTGTCTGCAAATAGTTAAAATTTTACTTCTTCCTTTCCAATTTGGATGCCTTTTATATCTTTTTCTTGCCTCAGCACTCGAGCAAGTACTTCTAAGACAATGTTAAATTATGGGCATCCTTGTCTTTTTCCTGATCTTAGAGGGAAAGCTTTTTGGATTTCACCATTGAAAATGATGTAGGCTGTGGCTTTTTCAGGAATACCCTTTTTGATGTTCCTTCTATTCCCATCTTTTGCAGTGTTTTTATCAGGAAAGCGTGCTGTATTTTTTCAAATGCTTTTTCTGCATCTATAGAGATGATCATGTGTTTTTTTTTTTCTTTCAATCTGTTTATGTGGTGTATTACATTGATTTTCTTATGTTGAACCACTCTTGCATACCCAGGGTGAAACCCATTTGGTAGGGTGTATAATTCTTTTCATATGTTGTTGAATGTGATTAGCAAGTATTTTTTGAGGATTTTAGCATCTAGGTTCATTATAGAGATTGGTCTGTAATTTTTCTTTCTTGTGGTATCTTTGTTTGGCTTTTGAATTAAGGTAATGTTGGTATCATAGAATGAGTTAGGTAATATTCCTTCTACTTCTATTTTTTGGAAGAGCTTAATCAGGATTGGTGTTATCTCTTTCTGGAATGTTAGGTAGAATTCACCTGTGAACTGGTCCAGGGCTTTTCTTAGTTGGGAGGTTCTTGTTGACTGGCTCTATCTCTTTACTTGTAATTCGATTGCTGAGTTCATCAATTTCTTCCTTCATCAATGTAGGCTGCTTGTGAGTTCCTAGGAATTTGCTCATTTCCACTAAATTACCATTCTTGATTGCATATAATGTTTCAAAGTATCCTCTTATGATACTCTTTATTTCTGTGGGGTCAGTGGTGATATCCCCTTCCTTGTTTCTTATTTTGTGTATTTGCATCTGCTCTCTCTTTTCATTGTTAGTCAGGCTAAGGGTTTGTCAATTTTATTGATCTTCTTCTGCTTTAATCTTTGTTATTTCCTTCTTTCCACTAACTTTGGGGTTAGTTTGTTGTTGTTTTTACAATTCCTCCATGTGTACAGTTACATCTTCAATTTTAGCTTTTTCTTCTTTTTTGATATATGCATTTATGGCTATGAATTTCAATCTCAGTGCAGCTTTGGCTGCAGCCCATAGTTTTTGATATGTTGTGTTGTAGTTTTCATTTGTTTCAAGGTAGTTATTGATTTCTTTTGATATTTCCTCCTTGACCCCATATTTCTCTAAGAGTGTGTTATTTAGCTTCCATATCATTGTGCCTAATCTGGTTCTCTCGCCGTTTGTGATTTCCAATTTCATTTCATTGTTGTAGAGAAATTACTTGGTATAATCTCAATCTTTCTGAATTCTTTGAGTGTTGTTCTGTGGCCTAGCATGTGTTCTATCTTTGAGTATGATCCATGTGCACTTGAGAAGAATGTATATTCCACTACATTTGTGTGTCACATTCTATATATATCTGTTAGGTCCAGATCCTCTAATGTATTATTCAGAGTCTTTGTTTCTGTATTGATTCTCTATCAAGATGTTCTATCTAATGGTTTTAATGGTGAATTAATATCCCCCAGTATAATTGTAGAGGCATCTATTTCTCCACTTGGTCTTTCCAGTGTTTGCCTCATGTATTTTGAGGCACCTTGATTAGGTGCATAAATGTTTATGGTTGTTCTTTCTTCTTGAAATATTACCCCCTTTGCAAATATATAGTTTGTGTCTTTGTCTCTTAAAATAGATTTGCATTTAAAGTCTATTTTGTCCAATATTAGTATAGCTAATCTGACCCTTTTTTGGTTATTGTTTGTTTTTAAAATTGTTTTCTGGCCATTCACTTTCAGCCTCCTTGCATCCCTGGGTCTATGATGGGATTCTTTTCGACAACAAATAGATGGGTCATACTTCTTTATCCATTCTTCCAATCTGTGTCTCTTGACTAGTAAGTTTAATCCATAAGTATTCTGTGTTACTCTCAAGGGATTTCTCATATCAGTCATTTTTTCTTTTGGTTTATGTATGTCATAGGTTGTTTTTCTTTCTCTTTTTGTCTTTTTAGTTATTCTTACCTCTCCTCCAACTCTCTCTCTTTTTTCCCTTTCAACCTGCAGAACTCCCTTTAGTATTTCTTGAAGGATAGTTTTCTTATTGTCATACTCTCTTAATTTCTGTTTATCTGTGAATATTTCAAATCTCTATCACTTTTGAATTCCAGCCTTGCTGCATAGGGAATTCTTGGGTCTATGTTTTTTTTTTCTTTTAGTACCTTGACTCTGTCATACCACTGCCTTCTTGCCTCCATGGATTCAGATGAGAAATCCATACTTAATCTTAGTGAGCTTCCCTTGTATGTAATGGCTCTCTTTTCTCTTGCTGCCTTGAATATTTTCTCTTTGCCTTGAGGATTGGACAATGCATTATATTTTGTTTGTCAATTTATCTCTTTGTAGACACTTGGATTTTTCAACCTTATAAGTATTGTGAATAATGCTATGTACAAGAACAAATAAGTGTTTTAAGTTGATTTTTACAAATCATTATGGAAATAAGTATTGAATATAGAAAAGAAATTGGCAATTATATGTCATATAATACTATGTTCTTGGGTTTGCACTCTTCACATATTGTCATGTAAATCTGTAAGCTAAAATATAGGAAGTAAAAAGATTATGATTAGAGTACTTATAAGTGAATATAATTATGTTATTTTGGGGACATAACTATCCATAGATTCTTAGGTAGAGTCCAAAGTGTTAACGTTATGTAATTAAAGACCTGCACAACAGTAACATTGAGAATGACCACCCAATAATTATTTAAAAGTCTCTTAGCCATTGACTCTTCATTTTACTTTTTTTCTTTTCCCCCTTTTGATCTAATCTCACGTTGCTAGGACAGAGTTCAGCCCTGGGAGTTGTGTTATGTCCCATGTTATCTGGAAAAGCTTTATTTCTGAAAGTCATGTCCTACATTGGGAAAGAAAATTTTATCTCTGGATATCCAGCCTTGCCCCTTGTGGTGGGGTGAGGTTGTGAGTTTATTTGCAAAGATTGGCTTACCGACAGGCACATTAGAGCTACAAAAGAAAATTTTCTGGAGGTGGCTCTTAGCCATTAAATATAAGAAAACATAGTTTCATCATTACATAAGTGAGTTTTAATTTTTAGGTGCAAACCCCAAGTCTTGGCTTATTAGTATATATCTTTTTATTAGTCAGGTTGTTCCTATAAGCATGACTATTTCCAAAAGAAGTAGCCTTTGGTTTAGTCACCACAAAGGAGAAACATGTATCAGTGAAAAGGTGACTTATTGTGAGTGCACAAGGAACTAGAGGAATCATCCCAAAACTAGTTTAAATTGAGAATAAGAGCTCGTATTTTTATATGCAAATAGAGATTGTTGGGGAGATGATAAACATACAAAGAAAAATAGTGATGCCAGGGGTCTTGTGAGGAGGGTACATACAATTTGTCACTTCTGCATTGTCTCAAGCATATTCAACCTATCCTTGGTTTCAGTGGCTAATAAATCACAGCTTAGATATTGTTCTGCCAACTGCTCAAGGATATCCATATTTTTGTTTCTGAGAAAAGTTACAGTTTTCTGGTTAATAAGGTACTCCTGACACAATTCTGTCTGGTTTTGCTTTGCGATATTATCTTATTCCTGTAAGCAAAACTCAGAAGCTCTGGTTAATATCCTTCTGGGAACTAAGTGCAAAGATTCAACTGCTAAAATTAGATAAATAGAAAACAGGCTCAATTAGCACATTAGAAATTTCAAAGCTGCTTAAGTGAAGAAATTTTAATAAGCATATTTTCCACCCTTGCCTTTATGTTCTTATCCTTAAGAAGATAGTTTTCTAACATTCCTAATATAAACAAAATGGACAAAAATCTCATCTTTTGTAGTCACTGCCTGTTAATTAAGTGCAAAGAAAATTTTCATAATATTTTGGAGGCTGTTCTAGACATAAATTCACCAAGACAATATAGACAACAGCAAGACAAGCATATTGCAAGAAAATAAAGGCAATACTAAGAGAGCCATTATTTTTTATAACATAGGCAAGTTTATTAACTACTCAGAAAATGAATCAAATTTGCCAATTTTAAAAAATATGTTTAATATAATTCTGCATATGATCCAATATAGAGGAGAAATATACATCATGTATGTAGATAGAACACTTAATACAGCACAATATTCTCTTTGAGCTGCAGTTAATATATCTAAGGTTTAGGTTTACAAAACCATGCATGTTGTCCCTCTATGGGAGGAGGCCTCCAAGCCAATTGTATTTGTTTAGGTCCTGCTCATTTTGCTCTGGCAATTATTGCTCCACTGGATATATCCTTCACACAGGCAGTACATGCCTGCACTATTGGTCCTCAAAAGCAATCCATCTCTGGCTGGCAGAGTCAGTCTGAAGTAGCAACATATTTCCATCTACTTCAGGAGCATGACCAGGAGATGTCACAGCTATTTTTATTGTTTTAAGGATCTTAGTGACAGATCTAGCCAATAACTCAAATGAAGAGACACCATGCACAGCAATGATGGCCTGGTTTAAATGAGCAAGAGACTCTGACAAGACTGAAGACCATTTCTTTTATTTTTATACACTTTCTAAATATTTTTCATTTTTCATTCAAGTTATAAGGTATCAAAATATCTACCTAGATCAGTTAGACTAGAAAAAAAATAAATGACATTCAACTTGGAATGAAAAGTAAGTTTTCACTATTTGCAGATGACATGAATCGATATATAGAACATCCTGAAAAATCAACAACAAAGCTACTAGAGCTAATAAGTCCAGCAAAGTGGCAGGATAAAAGATCAACATGCAAACATCAGTAGTGTTTCTATACACTAAAAATGAATTTTCTATTTACAGTAGCAACAAAATAATCAAATAACAATAAATGAATTTAATTAAGAATATCTAAGACTTCTACACAGAAAACTATACAACATTGCTATAAGCCATCAAAGAAGACCTAAATAAATGGAAGAACATTTCATGTTCATGGATTGGAAGACTAAATAAAATTAAGATATCAATTTTACACAAATTGATTTATAGATTCAAGGCAATCCCAATAAATTTTCCAACAAGACTATTTTGCAGTAATGGAAAAAGCCTGTCATAACATTTATTTGGAATGGTAGGGGGCCCCCAAATAGCCAAAAACATCTCAAAGAAGAAGAGCAAACTTGGAGGATTAACACAACCTAACTTTAAATAATATCACAAAGATGAAGTGCTCAAAACTAAATGGTATTGGCACAAGGATAGACATAGTGAACAATGGAACCAAATTTTGAGTTCATAAATAGACCTATACATCTATGGACTACTGATATTTGTCAAAGATGTCTAGTCAACTCAACTGGGACACAATATTATCTTCAACAAATCGTGTTGGGAGAACTGGATACCATATACAAAAGAATGAAAGAAGATCCTTATCTCACAACCTATACAAAAATTAATGCATAATGCACCAATGGCCTAAAAATGAAAGCATAGATTATAAAACTTCTAGAAGATATTATTTGGAAGCATCTTCTATGTAATGGTCATGGGAAATACTCTTCATTACCTTACATTAATGGACACAGGACATGGTAAATATCATCAAAAATTATTAAACTGTACAGTCCAAATTGTAAACTATACTGTAAAAAAAAAAAAAGATCTTGTGGTAGGAGGCAATGATTTCTTAAAACTTTACACATAAAGTGTGAGCAAGAAAATTAAAAAATAGATAAATGACACCTCTACCAAATTATAAACATTTGGGTTTCAAAGAAGTATATCTAGAAAGTGAAAGGCAGCCTACTTGATGGAAGAAATTATTGGAAGACACATGTCTTATAAGGATCTAAAATCCAGCAAAAATGAAGAATCCTACAACTCAACAATAAAAAGTCAAATGACCCAATTGAAAAATAGGCAAATTATCTGAACAGACAGTTTTTGCAAAGAGGAAAATAAATGGCTAAACAGCACATGAAAAGATGCTCAACATCACTAGCTTTTAGGGAAATGCAAATGAAAACTACAATGAGATATCATCTCATGCTTGCTAGACTGGCTACTATTAAAAAACAGAAAGCTACAAATTTTGGAGAGGTATAAGTATTGGAGAGGAGTTTAAAAAAGGATCACTTATTTATTGCTGGTGGGAATGTGGAATGATGCAGTCACTACGGAGGACATTTTGGCAGTTCCTCCAGTAGCTAAATATAGAATTGCTATATAATCCAGCAATCCCACTCCTAGTTATACACCTTGAAGAATTGAAAGCAGGGACACAAACATATGCATACACATTAATGTTCACAGCAACATTATTCATATTCGCCAAAAGATGGAAGCAACCCAAGCGCCCATCAACAGATGACTGGATTAACAAAATGTGGTGTATGCATACTACAGAATAGTATTCAGCTTTAAGGAGTAATGAAGTACTGATCCATGCAGCAACATGGATGAAACTCAAGGACTTTATATTGAGTGAAGTAAGCCAGATACAAAAGGATAAATATTGCATGATGGCACTGATGTGAACTAAGTATAGTGAGTGGACTCATAGAGGTAGAGTTTGGAAGGTAGGTTACCAGGAGGTAGAATGGGCATAAAGAATGATGAGCTGATGTTTAATCTATGCAAAATTAACTAGGTTGATTGAAATAGTATGGAAATGTGTTGGTATGCATTTAAAATGGCAACCACCTCAAAATGGCAGATCCAATGACTCAGCATTGCGGCCTCCTCCTCCCTGACCCTGTATTCTCCCAATATTACCTTATTTGGACATAAGCGGCCTACGAGCCTTGTGGGCACCACCCACCTCCCCTGCCAGGAAGCCCTTTACCCAGCAACAGCTGACTGTAACCAATCATCACACAGACGCTGCCTCCAACCAATCAGCGGGCTACACGGTAGCCCTAAACTCTATAAATTGTACTGCACTTCCCTAAT
>JAQZBX010034485.1:0-12945 GCA_029593785.1 Cabassous unicinctus | reverse complement strand
CGCAGCTTCTTTACTGTGTCACCCTCCACACCAGATTCCCCCACACGCCTGCCGGGCCACCAGCACCGGGTCTCCTCTTCCACTGTCGCACCCCCCGAGGAAGAGGGAAATCGCAACCTCAGAAATGGACTGAGGTGAAGGTGGCACAATGATGTGAGTGTAATTAACAGCAACGAAGTATGTGTGTTTGAATGTGGTTGAATGTGAAATTTTGGGTTGTACGTTTGCTAGAAAGAAAGATAAAGTATAAAACAGAGGATTGTATAACACAGCAAACTGTTTTGGGCAAGGATTGTGGTTAATAGTACAAATGTAAGATATGTCTTTCAGGAGCTATAACAAATATGTCTCACTAGTATAGGGTGTGGATAGACAGGTGGAATATGGAGAAAAACACACTTAAGTAATATTTCTACAGGAAAAAATATATTCTTGTTGCCATAGGTATATTTTCTGGATAGACGGTTGCCTGTATGGTAGCTAACAAAATATTAAACTTTCCTCCTGGTGAATTCCTGCTACTTTATCAAATAATATTTCAAAAATTCTGAAATATATAAGCCATGCCTAATCAAAGAAAACAGGCCAATAAGCCAAGCCCTCGATCTTAATGCTTGCACTTATGAATCTTATTTCAGTAATAATGAAATTAAGACTAATTATAATTAATGCCTCAGAGTTTAATCTTGAAAACCTCCTTGTTTCTCAAATGTGTCCTCTCTAAGCCAAGTTCTGAAAATAAACTTAATACAGCCCTCCTGCCCTGGCAGGGGTCATGACTCCCAGGGATAATCTTCCTGGCACTGAGGGATTATGACCAAGTGTTAAGTAACAATCCATTTGGATAAAGGCCTTGACCAAATTTTGGAAATATTAAATAAAACAGAGGCTTTCTGTCTAAGAGATTTCAAAGTGAGTTGGGAGTTCATTCCAGAGTTTATGTTTATGCATGTCTCAGGTAGATTACCCAAATTGCCACAGTAAACAAAGTCCCACACCAATGTGTTCCTGAGGGCTCTAGGGACATTCTAGATACACTCATTGAGCTCTATCTGGGAATATAAGAAAATCTAATTCCCCAATATAACATAGTTATACTCATTTATCATTCCCCTAGTCATGATTCTTCTACTTCTTTCATTTGGATCCATGATTTTCAATGTACCTGTTAAATCTACTTCCCAGAGACTTAAATCTTCAGATTGCTCATATGCCAGTTGAGCCCTGAATCTCAGCAGAGCTGCAGCCAACTCCTACTCTTCAGTTCTTTGGCCTTAACTTGGACAATAACAAAATAGTGATGATGAACTAGCCCCATCTCCAAAACAAGGAGTATTTACAACTGCAAGCAAAACAACTTCTTTCCTCTGCCCCATAATAGCTAATTCCACTCTCAGCCTGAAGCATTCAAGTGGACATCATTCTAAATCCCTCAAGATGGAGGAATGAACATAAAGAAGAAGGAAGTGTAACCACATACCAAGCCAGACTTATTGTTATGGTAGTTATTTCCTCATGTTGAAGGTAACTTGTAACATTGATATAAAAAAAAATCTATTTAGAAAATGTTCTGACAAAAGGAACTTAGCCTTCAACCTGCAACTGGTACAATGACCTACAATGCTCATTATGGCTCAACACATTTTATACTGTATAAGATCAAGTAGTGCATGAATATCACAAGCTTTATATTATCAAAAAGCAATAATCTTAGTAAAAGTCTGAATTTTTTTTCATATTCCTCCAATGCCTGGCATATATCCTTATATTTTCAATATTTTGAGTTTGAAGACATTGTCATAAAAATGTTTTAAAATTGATATGTTCCTACACGGTCTGTCTGCATTGTTGGTTCCTCGGCAAAGGCATCACTACTCATTTTCTTATCAGGTAACCCTCTTAGAAATAAATTATAATTACAATCTGACATAAAACTGAAAATGTACTGAATCACCAGTGCCCTGTGAAACTTTTTGAAAATCTCTCCCTTTTAAGTTTAATGACAAAATTCTTTGCTAACTTTACTGCTAATAAGCACTTTTGCAAATTTAATAATCTCAAGAGAAAAACAAAATAATACTTACCAATGAGGATTTGAAGGAAAACTGGCCACTCTAGAGGATGAAATAACTAGTTCGCCAGGGCTTCTGAGAAGTATGACCTACACATGCCTTTCCTAAAGGATAGATATAATTTTTCATATAACCGCTGGTAAATATAAATTTCTCTGAAAATTTAGATCCAGGAATTTTTTCAGTGAAGAAGGAAGAGGATCACAGATCTTGTTATCTCTATAATTGTACAAAGAAATATTCATGTCCTGGAAGTTAAATATGTTTTGTCATTTCTCAGCTATATTTCTGTGATTTGATTTACTCTTTTTTTTAATTTTATTATTCATGTTTTTTTTATAAATTGGTACCTGAGCATATGTAATTGGTTCATATACTCTACTGAAATATTGAAAATATAATGATACAGAAATTGAATTAGAATGAGCACTATGAATTTAATATTACTTGAACCAGGTTGGAAAGGATACCTAAGAAATTCCAAGGCAAGAGTGAGTTACTATAGCATTTCATGGAAATCAATCCTCACAGGCAAATACAGTATTTCAAATATCAATGGATAGGTCAAGATATTCAGTGAAGATTTTACAGTAAACAATTTTTATATTTATTTTATGGATATTAACAACTAGATATACTTTATGTAGATTTTTAATCTACTAATGTATTTCAAGTGTGTAACAATTAAAGAGGAATAGGGACCCCACTCACTATGTTCTTTTTCACATTTTAAAATTTTGAAGTAAATAATTTCTAATATCACTGAGGTAACAAGGTTCAGGAAAACAACCTGAAATCTCTGTCTCTTTCTAATGACCAAGGCTATGCATTTAAATATCACAATGCACTCTAAATTAGATGTGTAGTAAACATAGTATAGTTTAAGTTAGCATATAAACTTAAGAAATTTGTGTAAACCAAGGAGAAGATTCAATCTGAAGAGATGGAGGATTTGAAGGATATTTCTTAGGATCAATATCAATGTATGGTTTTGATAAAGGTAATTTAAAAAATTATCTGGAAATGGGTTATGTCCAATAATCTACTCCTTAGGTCACCAGTATCACCTTAAACACTGATGTTTTTTTATATTAAATAAAATCTCTGCTCTAAAGACTTTCTCTAACTCATGAAAAAGGAGGCTAATAGAAGAAATGTGCTTATTGAAAGGATTATTATAGAAAAAAATTTGTATGAAATAATTTAGAAAATATTAGAAATACATATGAATGTAATCAATGACAGCTAATCAATATTACTGCTATTTATTTAGAATGCTAGTTGATTTGCTTCCCATTTTGTAATTACAAAAGAAGCATTTATAAATAAAATATTAATAAAAATACCATTTCTAACATATTTGTACTTATCACCCCTTACTTTCAATTTTTTCACATACGATATTAAATAAATCTGAAATGAGACCACTTAAGGTAATTAGTTTAAGATTTGTAAAGATAATTAAGATAGAAAAAATATTTCTTTATGATTTGGTATTATTCAAGACAATCCTGATTAAATAGTGATGCATTTAAGAATCAATTTTAGTGAGAAGATTTCAGTAAATTCTAAAAATGCATGTGAGAAAGATATCTAGACAGATCAGCTCGTTTCCAAGTGTAAATATCACTTCCCCACAGTTATGAACTCCAAGGTATCAGACATCAAGGGTTTAGCTGAACAGAAGTGGGGAGGAAAGCCAATAGGTAACCTCTCCACTCTCCCCAGCTGTACTGTCTCTGACTCTGGATTGTGAATAACATGTAGCAACTTAGCTGGCTAGGGCCCTGAACTCCAGGTCCAGTCCACTTTTGAAACTCTTGATCCTGATGACAAGGTGGCAATGTGCAATCAATACACAGATACGGAGAGTTTATTTATGCTATGTTATTTTGCTTCCCCTCCTGGACCTACTTACAGCCTCATTTGACCTTCCCCTTTGGGGTTTGCTTTGTCTATTTTTGTCATAACTTTTTGATGTAACAGCAATTTAAAAGGGCAACAACCAACTCACGAGGTGGCGACCACCTTGAGCCTGTTTGGGGAGACCACCTTGTACACGTAACTTCTGTTTTTAATAATAATAATAGTAATAATAATAATAATAATCTGTCACTTAAAAAAAGGTGCATCTTTCATCATATATTCGAAATCATGCCTGACAGAAGGAAAGATACTTTGAAGAAGAGTAAAGTTAGGTGGGGTGCTTTTCAGAGATTTCGTATGCAGGTGAGAAGGTGAACTAGACAGACAACAAGGGAACTTTGGTAGTACTACATTATATAACTTGAAACAATTAGATTTCTAATAGAATCAAATCTTTTAGGGACCTTTGTGTAAATGAGAAAAGAAAGGGCTCATAAATGTATAATATAGAACAAACGAAATGAATGAGTGATTAGGCATAATCCATCTAGTCTCCTTTGGTTTAAAATCATTGTGAGGAGAACCTCAGAAAAATTCATTAAATTTATTACAGAAACAGATTTTAACTCAGCCAGCTATAGAGAAGGAGTAACTATCCATGTCAGTTGGTACCTGAAGAAAAAGCTATTCAGTGTTCAAACAAACAAGGTGAAGGAGAGGCTCTTTTACGATCCAGAGGTAACCATCTGCCAATGAAGAAAATGAGAAAATAATCATCAGGGATATCCAGGAAGAGTTTGAAAAGATAATAACAGAAACAGTGTAAAAATAACTCAAAAACTGGAAGTTTTTTGAATCTTGATTTAATTTAAATCATTTAATGTAGTTAGCTTTTCTAATCCTATGTATGTTGAAATTAATATATAAAACCAGAGTTAGGAAAGAAAATGAAAAGGGAAATATGTTAATTCATTGGTTTCAAAATGCAATTTTTGTGCATTTTCTCTAGGTAGAATTCTTCATGATAAACCTTATATTGATATCAGTGGTAGCTTTTTATTTGTAAGCAATATATATTGTTTCTACTTGTTTGTTATCATATTACTATCATTTTATCTTTGTCTACAGGGAGATGGCAACACAATTGAAGTCATGGACAATCTTACTATCTTCATAGTTTCTTCTCATGGATATTTCAACCTCTTGAGAGCTCCAAATCCTTCAAGGTCTGGTTTTCTTATTGATGTTTCTGGGAGCCCTGACTGGCAATCTTCTAATTATTACTGTCATTGTAACCGTGCCACATCTGCATTCTCCAATGTATTTCTTTATAGGCAATTTATCCCTAATTGATCTTTGCTGCATTTCAGTTACTGTACCCAAAATGATTGTGACTTCTCTGAAGATAAATTGTTTTCCCTCTCAGCATGTGTTGCTCAGATTTTCATGTCTATCTTCCTTGTAACCACAGAGTTTTCCTTCCTTGTGGTGATGTCCTATGATCGTTATGTTGCCATTTGCCACCCTCTGCACTATGGACTCATCATCACCACGTGTCTGTGTGCACAGGCAGCTGCTGGGTCATGGGCATGTGGGTTGGTCTCTTCTGCTATCCACACAGGCGACATGCTCAGGCTTCCCTTCACAGAGTTGAATGTGATCCAGCAATATTTCTGTGATATACCTCAAATTTTGAGGATCTCATCTTCAAATGTACAGATTTCTGAGAATATGGTCCTAGTTATTAGTGCTTCCATTTTCTTAATGTCTTCTGCCTTTTTATTTATATCATATATTAATATAATCTCTATGGTGCTTAGGATGCATTCTGTGGAAGTCCATAACAGAGCCTTATTCCCATGTACCCCATAAATGGCAATTCTCATTCTATTTATAATTTCTGGGTTGACTGCTCACTTAGGTGCTACTGCAAAAGAAGCATCCCTTATCAATTTTCTCATGGTCATGTTCTATGCCATGATGCCTCCATTCATAAACCCCATCATCTATAGCCTGCAGAACAGGGAGATTAACTCTGCTCTATGTAGAATGTTCCACAGATATTTTTAGTGCCTACTTAGTTTTTTTCTGGATTAAATATTCTGAATAATATTTGAAAGAAGGTTAATTCCTATTTGATAGATGATGTTAAATTTCAGTCTATCCCTGTTAATAATCCAGATTTTAAAAATTCTCTGTATACCTTTTATTTTATACATAAGTGATCATGAGCAATGCATCTTTGTCCTAATTTTTCAACTCCATATATTTTTAATTCACCAATTATCCTGGAAATATTTTCCATATTCTCAAAATGTTTTGGATAATTAGGATGTTTGTTTGGCTAAAGAAAATAATGATATCAAATGGATTAGAGTAGGGATGAGTACATTGAGCAGTGCTTATAAACTTGAGAGAATTTCAAGGTGCAGGGTATTGCCAACCTAGAAGAAAACATTGATAGTTTAATTCAGTTCAAATTGCTCTTTGCATTCACTTTTATACAAATGACTAAGACAGTAATAAAGTGATTAGAATTATGACATAACTGCAGAATTAAGGGACAATGAGGGTATAGCCCTGAGGTCCATGCTGAGATTGTTTCTCTGAATGTAAAGTGAACTATAAAAACTTGGCCCATTCCACAATATATCATTTGGAATCTTTTACACTCTCCCTGAGATCCAGCTGAAAATGTACATGCCATAGTTGATACAACTCATTATTCCTGCATGATGAAGAACAAGAACAAGGGATTACAGAGTAGCATGATATGTAGCAACAAATGGAATTGTATTTTGTGTGCAGAATGCCAGATATTGCTTATTTTATAAAAATGACTTTTTCCCACCCAAAAGCATGTAAAAACTTATCCTCTCAATATGGAACCAGTTTTTTTTTTAATCTCACATGTTGATCCAATATTCTGATGGTTAAAGTAATTCAACCTATTGAAGGCTGCCTTTTTACATTGCAATCCTTATCCATAAAAATTTCAAAATTTGGAACTACTAATTTGTCACTCAAGAATTATATATCTGGCAAAATTCTCTTTCAAAAAAAGAAGGAGATATTAAGATATTCCCAAATTAAAAAACAAACAAACTGTTATTTATTCACCACTAAATAGCCTTACAAGAGATGCTTAAGAGTTCTGCAGATTGAAGTGAAGACAATAGACAATAGATCAAAAACACCTGAAGAAATAAATATCTCTGGCAAGGGAAACAACATGGGTAAATATAAAAGCCAGTACTATTGCATTTTTGGTTTGTAACTCCACTTTTTATTTCCTACAGGATCTAAAGCAGCAAATGCATAAAATGTAGTGGCAAAGCAGTGGTTTTAGCCTCATCATGTATGAACATGCAATTTGTGACAAAAACTAAAAACAGTTGGGGTGCAGAGAAGTAAAGGACATAGTTTGTTTATACCATTTTTGTTAAGTTGATATCTAAGAAAATGAGAGTGTTATACATATAGGATATTAAATGTGTGCTCCATGAAACTACTATGGAGAATGTGCAAGCTCACAGAGAGCAGTAATTAGTATGCAGTTAATGAGGGTTAGGGTCTGTTGGTAGTATGGGCTATTATTGAGATATTGGTGTGGGATTTCTTATGGATATGGGAAAGTTTGGCTCTTTAATGCGATGTGGTTAACATAACAGCATGACTATGATTGATCCCACTAGTTGGTGTGCTTTAGAGTGTTTGAGATGGGAAAGCTTATGTTGCATATGTGTTTCAAAATCTTAAAAAAAGATAACCAACTAAAGGGACAATGATAATTAAATGCAATAATGATGTTGGATACAATCTAATAAGGGAGGTGAGGAAACCAAAAGGACTTTTTGGGGGATATACAAAAAATTGGAATATAGACTATAAGCTATATTTAGAGTGGCTACATTAATAAGTATCCTTGTTCTTAGGAAATGTGTGTGACATTATTAAGGGTTCAAGGTACAGGCTGTCAACAACCTTCTCTCAAATGTTCAGATATTGGATTTATAAATGTATATGCAGACAGAGTAATGGATAGATCAATAAAACGATAAGACAAATGTGGCAAAATGTTGAAATTGGGTACTTAAGGGGATGAGTATGTATTGGATTTCTTAGGATGGTGTTTGTATTACTTTTATAACTGTCTTATAATTGTGAAATAATTACAAATAAAAACTAATTTAAAATACTATTTGTAGTGAATGACTGAAATGTGTTCATATTCCTCCATTATCTGAAATAAATCTTTATATTTTCAGTATTTCAATAATTTATGACACCATCACCTTTCTTTTAAAAATTAATTTGTTCCTACCTGAGTCATTTAAACAGCTGCTTCCTGGAAAGGACACCAGTGTACAATTTTATATTCAAGTAACAAGCTTGCATAGTCTAGAAATATATTGCCTGGATCTTTGCATTTCAGATTGTGACTATTTGGCACTAACTCTTGAGCTATATTTAAATTTACTTTTATATGTAGAATTACTGTCCAATTTAATCTCATGCAGATATTTGATTATGTAAATTCATCAATTTCTACCATTCAGAGTCCTGATCAAATTCATATAATGCTCTATTTTTTTTTATTTGATTTTTTCTCTGCAATTTCCAAGCATTTGCTTTTCATTAATGTTACTTTCATGAGTTAGGCTATGTCAGTCAAGAAATTTTAGTTTTTCTAAACTGAGTAAGGTTTCTACATTTTTATCTTGTAACTTTTAAATTGCCAATATTTTATCCTAATATTAGGGTGATCTATTCTTTGTATACTTTCTACATATTTGTATTTTAATTCTATATTATGAGAAATGATCTTCAAATCTCTTCAAACAATCTTAAATGTAGCTTAAAATTTTTAAAATTATGTTTATACAGATATATAATTTTCCTTAACAATATATCATTCATAAACCTGTGATTTATTTTCTGAAAGTAAGATACAGATGCAAAATCATCCCCTATATATTTGAGTATACTAACTAGAGGTTTTAAAATATGTCCTGACCCTTAATTGTTCCATGCATTTGGAGCAATTTTAAAAATGTTTATCTACTTTCTTTTTTTAAAATTTATTTATTTTTTTATTGTGGGTAAAATCAAATTTTTCAAAATACAAACCAATATTTGTAAAATGATATATAAATATATATGCATATATGTGCATTTGCTTACATAAATGTTATTTTTTAAAATATATATATATTTTAAAAGAAGCTTAGATTACAGAAATGTTACACAAAAATTACAAGGATTCCCATGTTCCCTTCCTCCCACACCTTCCATTGAAAAGGCA
The DNA here is from genome assembly GCA_029593785.1 of Cabassous unicinctus. NCBI lineage: Eukaryota > Metazoa > Chordata > Mammalia > Cingulata > Chlamyphoridae > Cabassous > Cabassous unicinctus. The sequence goes on along the minus strand of JAQZBX010034485.1, from coordinate 3,702 downwards.
TTAATCTCTGGAGCTATCCTCTCTTATATAGGACCTGGGTGTCTCCAGAGACCTCAGCAGCCCCTCTGTGTGGGATGATATCTACTTTGGTGTTCTATGAGATCGTACTGAGGTATGCCTAAGCGTTACCTCTGGGATCACCTCCTGACTCTCTTTGAAGTCTCTTAGCCACATGAACTCATTTGTCTTTACCTTTCCCCCCTTTTATTCAAGGTCTTTTTCCAGTCGTGTTGCCAGTTGGCACTTGGTATTAATCCCTTGTTGCCAGGGAGGCTCATTCTCGGGAGTCATGTCCCATGCTGGGGGGAAGGTAATGCATTCATATGTTGAGTTTGGCTTAGAGAGAGGCCACATTTGAGCAACAAGGAGGCTCTCAGGTGGCAACCCTTAGGCACCCCATAACTGTAGGCTAAGTTTCAATTACAAGAGCAAAGTCTCATAAGGCTAGTCATCAATTACAAGAACCCATCAGTGGACCAACCTCTTTTGCCAGACATTGCCCCTGCACTTGGGGGACTGTTGCTGCTCCCTTGGAGGATGTGGAAGGGCTCTCCAGGCTGGGAATTCAGTATTCCCTCATTTATTGATTGATTGTCTACCCACCATGACCATGGCCCATTCCTTGATCATTTGAACAATTTTAAATACCTTTCAACTATATTCAGATGAACTTACTCCATGAATCCCCCATCCCAGACACCCCCCACCAATGATCCTCTGCAGCCCCCATTGTAACCCTTCTGTGATCTAAAACCTTCCTTGAAGATGAAGCCCATATAATAAGCAAGTACAATTAACAGGAAAATGAAATAATAATGATAAGCTTAAATGTAAGAGATAAAATACATGGAAACTCAGAAAAAAAAACTAAAAACAAAATATAATTAATGGATCGGGACATTCAAAAAATGGGAAAAAACAAAAAAATTTTTTAAAAAGTGTTTTTTTTTTCATTTATCACTGAATTATTGGATGTCCAGTCTGTACCATGACACCTTCCTCCTCTCCTTCCCCAGTCCCTCCCAAATTTTCATTTAATTTTCAAAGAAGTTTAGGTCACAGCAAAGTCACACACAGAATACTAGAGACTCTCATATAAACAACCTCCTTCCCCTTTCCCACCCCATATTAAAACATTTTTTGTGTGTGTGTGCATGGCTGCATTGTTTTTTGTGGATTTTTGCATTGTTATAGTTTAGTGAAACATAGCTACTAAACATTGTCAATGGTTTACAGTATAGTTTTCAATTTAGATGGTACAGTTTAATAATATTTGATGATATTTACCATGTCCTGTGTCCAATATTGTAAGGTAATGAAAAACATTTCCCATGACCACTAAATACCCCCTGTTTGATCTTTTCTGCTCCTTCTGCCCCATCCCCCTTGGGCACATGACACTCCCCTGTCTTGACTCATTGGATGACAAGATTCATAGTTACATACCCTGGGTATTCTAATCTACCCTTCCTAATCTACCCATCTGTCAACCCTGTTCCACCAAACTCAGTAATATCACTACCCACATAACTTATCCTTCAATATGCAACTATACTCTATCACAGGAGTAAAGCTAAACTGTGCAAGTTACTGATGAGGGAGCATCTTGATAATTGCAGGAGGAAGTGGCAGGTTGTGGGGCAAGAAACACAGCCAGCAAAAGGGACCTTGCTGGTCACAGGAGGAAGTGACACAGGTAGCTGTTGAGGGAGGCCACAGTGGCTTAGGCACATGGAGGCAGACATGGGGGAAAATAGTCAGCAGTGCTCAGATTCCAGAGGCCAAGGAACCATGATACAAGATCCAGGAAGGAGAAGGGGGATGAGATTGAGAGAGGCCACCATAGAGGGACTAGCAAACTCTGATACCTTTTTGGGTACCTGATCTGGTTCATACAAGTTAAATGTTGGAAATTCTAAAGACTTAGAAGAAACTGAACCAAGTATCTTCAACAAATTGGGCTGAGAAATCATATCCAATAACAAAAAATGAAAGTACACAGCTACCATATACCATATACAAAAATTAATTTAAAATGGATCAAGTGTGTAAATATAAGTATTAAAACTATAAAACTATAAACTCCTAAAAGAAATGAGGAAACATTTCAGGACCTTGTATTAGGTAACGGTTTCTTAGACTTTAAAAGAGAAGCATGAACAACAAAAGAAAAAACTCAATAACAAAAAACCAAACAATCCAATTAAAAATGGTCAAGGAATTTCAATAGACATTTCTTCAAAAAAGATATACAGATTCTCAATAGGCAAATGAAAAAACATTCAACATCTTTAGTTGCTAGGGAAATTGAACTCAAAACCAATACAATATGCTATTTCATGCCCACTAGATTGGCTACTCTTCAGAAAATGATAAGTAATTATAGGAAAGAATGTGGAGAAATTGGGCACGTCATATATTATTGTTGGTTATGTAAAATGATGCAGCCATTGTGACAAAGAGTTTCATGATTCCTCAGTGAGTTAAGTATAGAATTAACATATGGCACACAATGCCATGTCTACGTATACCAAAAGAATTGAAAACAGGTACTTGAACTGATATTAGTCCAGTAATGTTCATAGCAGCATTTTTCACAATTGCCAAAAAGCAGAAACAACCCAAATATCCATCAATGTAAGAATGTATAAACAAATAGTGGCATAGACATATGATGGAATATTATTCAGCTCTCAACATAAATAAAGTTCTTCTACATGCTAAAACAATGATGAACCTTAAAGACATCATGCTGAATGAAATAATTGTATTTTATGATCAAATAATACAATATGCAAATTCAGAGAGTCAGATTGTAGCAATTTGAATACAGGTTACCACTGAGATGATTGGACTGGAGAATGGGAAGTTGAAGTGATGAATATGTCTTGGTAATTGTTGGTGATGATAGTAGCACAACGTTATGAATGTATTCATCACCATCAAATTGTATACTTGAAAGTGATTAAAATGATCGATTTAGTTTGTGGATATAATAAAACCATTGTAAAAAATAAACTTTTGAACATAAATAGTAAATTCTAATGTAATGTATTGACTGTAGCTATTAATACAATTGCAATAACATTGGTTTATCAATTGTTTAAAACTTTCTAAACTAATGTAAATTGTTTGTAATAGGAGAAGTTCTTTGTGTGTGTTTAGGTTGGTATATGTGAACTCTGCCCTTTCCCTATGGTTTTTCTAGTTATGTATAGCTGCTCTAATAAAAAGAAATTGTAAACACCCCAGTCAATGAACTCAGAGAAATGTATGAAGAATCTACATAAGAGGTCCAGAGAGGACTGAATTAAAAATGCCAGGGAAGCGGGTGTGGCTCAATGGATAGAGCTCCCATTTACCACATTTACCATATGGGAGGACCCGGGTTCGTTTCCCGGGGCCTCCTTGTGAGGGTGGGCCGGCCCGCGCGGCCTGGTGGGCTGATGCAGCAAGACCTCACAACAGGAAGCGGGTGTGGCTCAATCTATAGAACCCCCGTTTACCATGTGTGAGGCCACGTGTTCACTTCCTGGGGCCTCCTTGTGAAGGCAGGCCAGCCCGGGCGGCACGGTGGGCTGATGCAGCGGGACCTCACAGCAAGAGGGCAAGGGGGAGATAAGCAGACTTGGAGAAGACACACAGTGAATGGACACAGCAAACACAAGCAGCAAGGGGGGGATAAATAAATAAATAAATAAA
>JAQZBX010034484.1:0-24976 GCA_029593785.1 Cabassous unicinctus | reverse complement strand
ATTATTAGCATTAATGGAACTGCCTTTAGGAAAAACTAGGAACCAATATTTCAATTGAAGAAGGCATTCCATTTCACATGAGTACTTGTGAGTACTTCTAGGGTCTCACTTATCATTCGTTAATTTAAAATTGAACAAATAGTTATTGATTGCCTTCTACATTTGGGGCACTGTGAGTGGAATGAAGGATACAAAAATGAACAAGACAGACACAGTCCCAGTCCTCACACAGATTTCATTATAGTAATCACACTGAATTTTGGTGGTCTTTGTTTTTGCTTTTGTTTTTTAAATGTCTTTCTGCAGTCTAAATGGAAAGCCTTGAGGTCATGGATTGTATCTTGTTTGCCTTTGTGTTTCCATTGCCTGGCAGAGTGCCTGGCACAAATTAAGAGCTCAATAAATATTTTAAAATTGAATTGAGGTTCCAGATTTATAGCTGATGAAGATGAATGAATATCCCATTACTTGACAGGAGTTAAAGCGACATGCAAAAAACTGCTGATGGCAGCTCAGTCTTCGTTCATGCCACATAAATACCAACCAGTTCGAATGGCTCGTAAAGCTACACTAATGTGAAAAGGTAATCTTAGGCTCCAAATCACTAATTGTTTTCTTCCCTTTCCTTCTTCTTCAGTTCCCACTTTTATAGCATACTGTGAATTTATAACATTATTTTACTTTTATTAAAAAGCTAGACTTATAGAAAATATGAATAATGCACAAACTAAAGGATAACTCATGTTTGTGTCAGGACCTAAAGCTAACTACTGTCACATTGTGTTATTTATCATTCTAGTGTTTCTTCCATTTCTTCAGTTATCCTAAATATATTATTTTACGTATTAGAAACAGACTATGCATGAGCATATTGACTCATGTCATTAAATATTCAAGCATGGTTTCACAGAATTGAATGGAGTAAATGGATTTCATATATTGAATTTGTTTTTCATTCATTTGTTTATTGCATTTCTATTAGTTCCTAGGTGCTAGGACAGATATTGGAGCTACAAAGATGAATAAGACAGTTTGTATGGAAGGTTGTTTTATGCCCTTTGGATGTTCCCTTTCCCCTGCATGGAATTATCTACTACCAATTTATTACTTTATCTAGTACTACTATATCTAGTTAATATTACTTACTGAACATAACTTTTGTGCATACTAAACCATAATCATCCGTTAATTCATTCAAAAACATTTATTGGGCATCTAAAATACAAAATGCTCAGTTCTAAGCAATAGGAAGATAACAATTAACACATCTGATAACATGTCTGCCCTCATAGAGTTTATTTTCTAGTGGGGAGACAGAAACAATAAACAGGATAGAGAATGCAGACTATGTTTAAGGGTAAGATGTATGGAGAAAAATAAAGCAGGGTTGGGGAACTATGAAATTGTGGGGAGAAGATGCTGCTTTATATAGCTTGGCAAGGGAAGACTGGTGGTAATGTAGTAATTCATATGAGACCTTAATGAAGTGAGAAAGTCCTCAGATGTCTGGAGAAAGAGTTTCAGGCAGAGGGAACAGCCATTGCAGAAGTGCTGAGGCAGGACCAACAACCGGCGCTTGTGAGTTGGAGGAATGCTGAGGTCAGTGAGATTGAGTGGAGCCCCCTCACTGTGGACACGTGACATATGACATAGGGCCTTGGAGCAGTAGGTAGACAGAAATGGTGCTGGGAACTGCTGGCAGTTCTTTCCTAGATGCTTCCATTTTTTTCAGTGAAACAGGAATTAAAGTCAGCAACAGAAAGTGAATAGTGAAAAGGAAAGTGTTGGCTGTTTAAGTAGTGAAATAGTCTTTGAAGGGAGTGGGGGCCTAAATGGATGACTAGGGCATTTGAAAGGACTCCAGAGAAACACTAAGATTTGATTCTTGGAGACTTGCGCCACATCACTTCTTCAGTGGAGTTTTCCTTCCTTCCTAGTCCTTATTTATTGGCCCTTCCTTTTATAGTACTTGTCATGTGTAATTTTAATTCTCCCTTTATATGACTTTCTCAAGGACAATGCTTGATTCACCAGAGTATTCACAGCACAGTTTTGAGCATACAGTAAATCATTAATAAATCTCTATGGAATGACTGTTTGATTGTTTTGTTTTAATTCCATTTTTTGCCAAGGCTCTCAGAAACAAAGACCAAACATGGATACCAAGGTTTACCATCCAGCTTCATTGAGAAAAACAATGGCCTTTTAAAATAAATATATTTTTTAGAATCTAGATTATAGACTTATGAGAAGAAGAACTTTTTAAGCATCTAAGAAAGTAGAATTGAGATGTTAACGTATGACAAGACACATTAACATAGAAGAGGTTTAAGTACAATAAGTCACTGTTTTAGTTTCCTGGTTGCTAAAACAAATACCATATAATGGGTTGGCTTAACAACAGGAATTTATTGACTCATGGTTTCAGAGGCTAGAAGGCTTGCTTATTCTGTGAGTCAGTATCTTCTGGCAGGCCAGCAATCTTGGGCATTCCTTGGCTTTTCTGTTACATGACAATAAACATGGTGGCATCTTCTCCTTTCTCTTCCAGGTTCTGTTGACTTCTCGCTTCTGGCTCCTCCCCATGCATTTTCTCTCTGTGAGCTTCTCTAAAAGGCATCCAGTAACAGGATTAAGAACCATCCTGATTCAGGTGGGCCACACCTTAATTGAAGTAACCTCATTAAGAGACCCTATTTACAATAAGTTCAAAAGCACAGGAATGGGTTAATATTAAGAACATCTTTTTTCTGGGGTATACAACTCTAAACCACCACAGTCACCCATCAGATTTAGACTGTGTAGTCTAGCACAGGGAGGGAAAACAAATTTTATCCCATGTGCCAACTCCAGGTTGTTGGTAGTAGCTATATGTTTAGAGGGCCTGTAGAACACTACATGGATTCAGAATGGAAAAGCTTCATCATAATTTAGGGATACCTATATTTTGAGTGGTATTGATGGATGGTGACATGCCTATTGTGAAGTGCCAAATATGGATTAAAGTACTGTTAGGTTCTTGTTAAATCAAAGACAACGTTTGTTAGGTTTTAGCTATTCAGTTACTCAATGCTATGTATTGAGAAATTCTCTGCTTATTATGCTATATACTAAAAATGCATTGATGAATTTGTCAAGATATATCATGGCTTCTTACAGACTATGGAGGAGAAGTAAATAAGTCCAATTACAACAGAATATGGGTAGTTTCTTAGGAAAAGTTTAGGGTACAGTAAGGACAGATATAATGAGGCACCGAAATCAAAATTAGGGAGAGAAAGACTACTTGCCTTAAGAAGTAGCTTCTGAGTTGGAAAATTTAAAAAGACTAGAATTTACCAAGAAAAAAAGATGTATGATTAAGATACAGATAATAATGTTCTAGGTGGAGGGAGACCCTCAGGTCTCATTCAAAGGTCCCAAGGTAGAAAGGAACATGGTAAGTTTAAGGAACTGAAATAACAACAGTGAGGCTAGAGTTAGAAGCTAGAGAAGAACAGTGTGAAATAATACTGGAAAGGTAAGTTAGTTTCAGATTATAAAAGAGATTGTGTTAATAAAATGGGAACTTATACTAAGAGCACTGAAAAGTCTTTGAAGAATTTTAATAAAGAGAATGACAAAATTAATTATGCATGTTTAACTTATCATTCTGTCTACATTACGCAAGGTGAATTGTAAGGAACCAGGTCTGGTGATAGGCAGACAATTGAGCAAGCATTGCAATGATCAAATAAGTGGTGATGGTGGCCTAGAATGGAATAATGTCAAGGGAAATGAAAATAAGCTAAAAGAGTTGAATGGTATTTAACAAGTGAAATTACAGGACTTGGTGGATGATTAGAAGTGGGCAATGAGAGGGAAAGACACATGACTATCTTGGTTCTTGTTCAGCCAACTTGATGAATTTAAATGACATTGATTGATGGGGAGTGGATATAGCACAAGCATTTAGGCACCCGCCTCCCACATGAGAGGTCCTGGGTTCAGTTCTCAGAGCCTCCTGGGAGAGCAAAAACAAACAACAAGCAAAACAGACGGGGTGACCAATTCAGGGAAGCCAATGTGGCTCAGTGGTTGAGCACAGGCCTCCCACATACAAGGTCATGGGTTCAATCAAAGACTAAATGATATTGATTGATATAAGGAAGTTGAGAAACAGGTTTGAAAGAGAAAGATTATGATTTCAATTTTGCAGATTTTAATTTTTGAGTTTGTGGAAAATCAAAGAGGGGGTGCCCGCTAAGAAGTTAGATACATGGATTTGAAGCTCAAAGTTAAGATATGGTTGGGAAGTGCAAGTTTGGGAATCATAACCAAAAAAGTAATTAAAATCATGTATGTAGAATAAAATGAAGTATTGACTTCGTTGCAGACACTTGCCTGATTCCCCAAATACCACTGATGTTCCTGATTCTAACAAATTTCTGTTCTGAATTGTCACTGGATTCCAAGCCCTTGGCTCCTCCTTAGAACTTGGCTTCTGGACTCCTCATATCTGGTTCCATTCCCATGTCTATCTGCTATCAAATAACCTTAGTATTTCCTGCTTCACATAGTCCCCATGCTCCAAGGGCAAACCACAAAATCAGTGCTGGCAGCCACTGTCTTCAATGGATGCTCCTGTTAGGGTGACTAGCCACAGAAGAAGAGAGTTTGTTCTCAAAGTTTCTGGTATAACTCTTAGGATCAGAGTCTTAAAGTAACCATTCGTACCAAGGGCATCAAGAGCCTCTTCATTACTGAATCCAATGGCACTCTTAAAAATTGCATTCCCTAACCTCTTCTCAGCATTTACTGGTGTTGACCATTTCCACAACTTGAAATAATCTCTTAATATTCTATGCCATCACACACTTCACAATTTACCTCTGCCTCTCTCAATGCTCATCAATGCTTTTATGGATTCCTCTACTCTGACTGAACCTTAAATTGATGTTACTCAGGGTTACTTACAAAGTCCATTTTTTTTCCTCCTCCTATATTGTTTTCATGAGATGTCTTGCCAACTTGCATAATTTCCTTTTCTTCCAGTGCCAACTTCTATTTCTGTTCCAAGTCCTGTTGATTTTCTCTACTAAAAACCACCCAATTCCATTCACTTATATTCATCTGTCCTGATTTTATCTATTCTAGGACTCCATTGCCTCTTGTATTATCCTGCTAGCTTGTCTGCTAGCCACAGTGTATTTGTGGTACTATCTTACATATTGGCAACAGGGCTGCTGTGACACCAAGTATCATCTTTTTTTATACCACATCCAAAGTAGGAAGAAAAGTTGGGGGTGTGGGGTGGGGAAGATACCTCTATTCTATGGCACTTTCTTTTCATCTGGAAGACTTTTTCCCAGAAGCCTCTAGATGATTTCTTCTTTCCAGATGGCTAAAGTGTATCTCAGACCAACTCTGTCCTGGTTACTAGAAAAAGACGAATAGAATTTCCATAATTCTATTTATCCTATGAAGCTGGGCTAAAGGCTGCTTTTTTAAAAATCAGGTTTCTGTTACCATTGAAGAAGAGGAACATGACAAAAGGTAAGCAACCAACAACTCCTGCTATAGTGAATATCAGGGAAGCACAATTCAGGCAAGAGAACTGGGAATTTGTTTGAGGCATTAGCAATACATGTGGATCAAATATTCAGTCTTAGCTCTCAAGCTTTGCTATAACTCCTGTTGGAGTACCACCAAATTCCAATCCAGCAGCTGGGTGCCAGTCATTAGGAATAACTGGATGATGTAGTGAGAGTATGAGAAAACAGTTTTTCATTATATGGGTCTGTGAGGCATTGAGAATAGGAGCATCAGACCTTAGGTATAGTCAATTAAAATGGCTATATTTATTTACAGCCTTTTTTCAAAATAAATTATGTAGTGAATGATTAAATTTCAAACAAGTTAATTTTTTGGTCACTCCAATACCAATTCTAATCTACTTTTTATTTTTTCCAGAGACATGTTTTTACTAATAAGATGCATTGCAAGAACAGAAGTGTGTTATGAGTAATTATAACTGAAGACACTTACACTCAGGCATAAACAGTCTTTTGCTTCATCAAAGCCCGTTAGGAAATGATCCCATTGTGATATTAATTCCATTTCATAACACTCTGTTAGATGTCAATAAGATTATAGCTAACATTCTTCTTGTTAAATCATGTCATATTAATGTATATATGTAAAGCAGGTTTTGATAAGACAGTATAATAATATTATTATTATTATTTATTGCATCCAAGACACCTCTCAGCCTGTAGGAAATTAGGTTTAATATCACATTACAGCTCCTCTAGCTCCTGCTTTAATAGGTTTCTAGACAACAGAAGCCTGTCCCTATTCCTTTAAGATGGCTTAAAGAGTCTGACTGCTCCTGCTGAGCTGGTCTCTGTGAAGTGTGAAGTTTTTAATCTGAGCTCTGTTCAGCCTCAAGCATTTAATTTGCAGCTTAGGAATTTGTAGGGGTCTGCCATGCCGATCAACAAGGGTAAAAGCTGTTAAGATTTGCCAAAACATATTGAAGGAAGCGGAGTAAGAAAGAGCAAGCCAATTGCACTGGAGGAAACTATACAGTAGGGCTTGGAGAACTAACATTGCTTCCCATTTAGTGCTTATGACCTCCTCCTGCCATGTCCTCAGCCACCACCATCATGTTCTTCATGTAGGATCCTAAGTGGAGAATGAATGCAAGGACACCTTGATTTTCATCAGCTCAGGAAAAGGAAAGCAACTGGAATAAATAAATAAAATAAATAAACAAATAAGTAAATACATGGTTTTCAAATCAAAAGAAAGACACTGAACCAAAAACCACCTAATAGGTTCCCAAGGATACCAGTTGTGAATTTGGTCATTGGTGAATGGATATTCATTTCTCATTGTTGCCAGCTCTCATCTTCTGAAGCAGTAAGAAAAAAATCATCCACCCACCAACACATCACACTCATTCTATCCATGGGTTTCAACCTAACATCTCTTCTTCCGTCTCACAGTTATCTAAGTTCTAATCACCTGCATGGTTCAAATGTAGCACTTCCATAATCATACATCCCCAGGTAGGTATGTATGTGTGTGTGTGTGTGTGTGTGTATATATATATATATATATATATATATATTAGTGTAACACACTGTACCAATTCATTGTTTTGAATTGGCTCATTTATGTTGGTTCTTTTTCCATAGTTGCATTATAATTTCAGGAAGAGCAGATGCCTTCTCTAAGGGCAGTCTAGGTCTTAGCCATGGCTATGATACCAACTTGCTCTGATGCTTGGTCATGGCAAATAGCTCTCTATCCTTTTCTCCCTTGAAAATAGCAAAATTGTATGCATCTCTCCCTTGTAAAATTCACTTCCTATCACTTGGTACCTTAATTTACCATCTTCACAATGATGGCACTAGATTAGATGAACTTATCTTCTTTTAAAGTCCATTTTTTATTTCCCCTATGATTCTGTCTCTTAGATTTCCCACAAGACTTCCTATAATTATGGATGCATTATAGTCCTTCAATAAATGAGTGAGAATTGTGGTGGTTGGTTGGCTGTCAGGATGGATAGAGAAATGAGTGGGTGGATGGAATAATGGATAGATGTTTATATGAACTGGCTGTTTGAAAGGATTTCATTTTTTCTTGGCAACCAGTAGAAGGTACAGATTGACTTACAACTGGGAACTTGCTTTGCTCAACAAGCAATATTATGGGTAGAAGCCCCTGAAACTCTTCCCTGCTAGAGAAATCACAGGGCAGAAGCTGTTTGCTTAAGTAATTAACTTCTCTCTGATGTGTTTCACTAGAGAGTTAATAAACCCCAGGGATTTCATGAGTAGTGCCCAATACTGAACGATCCTTGGATCCTTAGACAGGGAATAGAAAAAGAAACATTCCAAGCCATTTTTTTTTTTTTGCAAAAGGAAAAAGGCAATGTTATTCTCCATTCAACTATTACTTAATGAAAATGTCTCTCAGACATCATCAGAGTTGATTGGAACTCATAATCCCCAAATTCATTATTTACCCTATTTCTGACTGGCCCATTTTTCACTTCACTTTAGTCTTTTGACAAGTCATATAAAAGAAAAGATGAGAGAATAACCCTAGTGTCAAAGCATGTCTCTCTCTTTCTGGAGTATAACATGTTATGTAGGCAGGTGAGAAATGACCCTATTGTTGCTTCCAAGAATTAAGTATGGCCAAGAATTCCATTTGATAGATAGTGCCTGCTTTTTCTGTTTATATGAAAAGTCACACATACCATTCAGTCACATCACCTAGAAGAGAAGAAATAGCCAGATGACCTTATGTGGTGGCTAATTCATAGCCAATTTAGCCATATAGATTTTGTTAACTGGTTAAGGGACCCACAATTCCATTTAAGGGATCTAAGCCTATGTTCATGTTCCCTGCATATGCTTGTTGCATTCTTATGTTAATTTCTAACATAAGGTGGAGTAGTACAAGGTTACATCTCCAAGGATGATCTGAGTTGTTTCCATGCTACTCCATATTTGTTCGCTTATCAGAAGTCTCATTTTCCACTGATAAGACAGATAATTTAGCCTACTTTCTGTGTTTTCTATTGACTCACTCACAAGAGGAGACTGAAATAGACAAAACAGAACATACAACTTCTAGTTAAATAGAATCTATGTTCTGAAACAGTATTGGGTCCTCTTATGGAAGCACTCCTACATTGGACATTAAGTTGTCTGAGCCCACAGGGCCTATAATCATAGAGTCTAAAGTAAAATACCACCAATAGGTATTTATCAGTAATAATAAATGGAGTGACCTCTATGTTTGCCCTTTGGTGACTAGATCTATGTACACATCATAGACTGTATGCTATACGTATTATATTACAACATGCCAACATTATAAGGTATTACCTCCCAGGTAGAGCTTACCTGAGTCTCCTTTGTCACTCATTCATTCTATAAGTCTGTCCCCTACATTGATGAGGTACATGATAAGGCCAGTGATTCCTATTAGTATCATTGACTCATTCTTTCCTTGAAAAGTTAGTACACTTTGCATGTGATATAATGATGATGTTTAAGGCATCCAATAAGTTTGAAGGTGATGTTTCACGCAAAAGAATGAGGGATGTGAAGAAGTAAATACCAGCCCAGATGTGTTACTAAATAGGATAAATTACTGTTTCCTAAATGATTGATGGAATTTCACCATAATCAACCTGCCATTCTCTGACTTTTTTCTTCTACTAAGTCACATTATCATTTTTGGAGCCAAAGGTTGGTTGTAGCTGCTTGAAAGTTGAACAGTGGCAATAGACAAATCAACCTTGTACAAGAAAATTCATATTACTGAATCCATGAATAGTTTTCAGAATTACTTCAATCACCAGACCAATGAGCAAGCTGCAGAAGACTGGGAAAAGAAGATGACTGTTAGTTTGTCTACCTCTTCTTAACTGTCTTCTTCAAAGGAAGGTTATTGGGTAAGCATTTGTATAGTAAAGAAATATTATCAAATGCTGGGCCCATTTGAAGAGATCTATTCACAATTTTCCCATAGGTATCTTTGTTATGAACTCTAGGTCCTCCCAAGTTCTTGACCTTCTATCCAAACCATTATTTCACCCTTCATAAGCCACTGGAAGAATTTTCTTTCTCTACTGTATTTAAATGCTTATTCCTGATTGAAAATGGAATGTGTTAGCAGTCAAGGTCCTTTGGATACCAATAAAATGGAGATCTATGTTTAAACACTCTTTATTTTTTCCCTCCATAGTAAACTGTTCACAGGTAACTCCTCATAAGGCTTTAAATATGAGTTAAAGAAGGAATGGAATTGAACCAGGAGTATTCCATTGAAAATATGTGCAACTTTGTACCTTTAGGACCTTCTTCATTTAGATCTATCACTTTCACATGATAATGGAAGGGTTCTAGGCACCATTCAATGCCATGGATTAGTGGATCAAATAATAAACATTTTATGATGGTGTGTTGGTTTGAGTCTTTTGTGTACTTCAGAAAATCCTGTGCCTGTAAACCCATTGTAGATGGAAACTTATGGTTAGATTCAGCTAAGGGACCTTTGATTAGATCACATTTGAGTAGATCATTTCAGTTCAGAGTCTTTGATTAGATTGCAGGATCCAGGGTGGGTCTTAATCCTCTTACAGGTGTCCTTTATAAACAGGGGACTAAAAAGCCACAGACACAGGGGAAAAAAGCAGCAGAGATGGAGAGAGGCCTCTAGAAGTTGACAAGCCCAGGAGAGAGAAAAGTCACAGTCCTGGAGGAGAGGGGAGAGCCAAGCAGACCAGCATTGGGCTTTGCCATGTGCTTGACTCCCCACAGCTACAACTTGGTGAGACAGAATCTCTAGATAATGCCTTGATTTGGACACTTTCACAGCTTCAGAACTGTAAGCTTTTAAGCCAGTAAATTCCCATTATAAAAGCTAACACATTTCTGATACATTGCTCCCAGCAGTGTTTAGCAAACTGAAACAGATGGGCAGCTTAGTTTGGTGCTTAATAATTAGATATTTATTCTCTATTAGTCTCCAGTAAGATAGAAAAAGCTGTTTCTTAAAATAAAGGGTAATAGTTATAGAAGATGGTATCATTTTCCTCCAAAACCATAAAGGCCCCTACTAGGAAACTACTATTGGAGAATGACAGGGACCATGTAACATCTCCATCTTCCCCATATAGTCCAAGCACCCCTGAGTCTCTTCATTCATAGAAATGAGTGGCAGTGCTGCTTGCACTGCAACTTGCACCTACTGGAATGTCTTCTCATTCTGAAGCTTCAGCCCCTTTCCAAAGCTATATGACTTTCTGATCATCTGGCAAATGGTTCAAAGAGGATCACCTAAATGTGGTTTATGTTACTCTAAAAACTTAAAGATGCACACCAACCATTAGCTATCTTACTTAGTATGAGAGTGAGGAAATATTCTAAACTTTGTAAATGATAGTCCAACATGTCCAAGAGTAGGGGACTCACATAAATGTTACTGAAGTGGCATGTATCTATAAGGTGTATCTCTAACTTCATGATGCACACATATTATACTTTGGCATCTAGGATGGCTGCTACTTCCTGATTTCCAGATCCTGTCAACATGATGTCATCATTATAGTCATACTGCATGATGTCCTGTGAGTTAGTGAGATACTCTACTCCTCAGCAGACTAAACTGTGATAAAGAGCTGAAAAGATGATATAACTCTGATGAGTATGGTAAAGGAATACTCTAATTTTAGCCAAATAACTACAGAGTAATTCTAGTGTTTCAACTTATTATCATAAAGAAAAAAATATTTATCAGATCCATAGCTGCCTCAAGATGCCAATGGGTATTATGACTTTCTCAAATGAAGAGAATATATCTGAAACAATATCTTCAAATACAGTCATCCTCTGACAAGTGTGGCAGCTATTGGATTATGATGTTCAACTCAGCTCCCCATCACCCCTCCTCCTGGCCTTTAGAAAGGATTTGCTCTCCAGCTTCAAGGATTATGGTTATGTCATGGCCTCCAGCTGGTTTTTGCCATCGGCATTGGTTCCTTTCTTCTTTTGTGCTAGGTTCCACTCTTCTCTTCTTATGTCAGTCTTGGCCAATGACAAGCAAAATGGCAGGTGCTACAATCACTAGCACTTTCAGCCTAATATGGGACTCCTCTAAGGGGCAATGTTTGCTGTGTTTTGGGAGAGATTTCATCAGATTTGTAACATGTTCTGAGGGTTTCCCTTGCCAAATTCTGCTTTCTCTTTGTGGCAGTTTGAGATGATTTATGAATCCCCAAAAGAGATTATATTTGTAAACTAATCTATTCCTCTGGGTGTGATACCCTTTGATTGTATTAGATTCAGTTGAGATGTCTTTGATTAAATTATGTTAAGATTAGGGCTTTGATTCAAACACATCATTAGGGTGATTCAAAGTTAAGTCCCCACCCCCTTGGTGGGCTATATAAATGGACACTCACTCAAGGAGAACACAGAGGAATAGAGAGAACTCCATAGATATGACACAGTAGAAGATACAGAATAAGAGAGGGAGAACTTTGTCAGTTTTGATCCTGGAGCCCACAGGGAGAGATAAGCCATTTGCCTGATAGTTTGCAGTTGACCTTGTAAAGAGAACAGAGCATCTGAGAAGCCCTGAGAGATGAGCCCTATGCAAGCCTACAGCTAAGATTGGAAGAAGTTAGACCCAATCTCAGAGGAGGAAAGAGGAAGGCTGAACCCCCACAGATGTTGTCCGCCATCTTGCTTCAACACGTGGCAACAGAGTTTGGTGAGTAACCTTGAGTTGGACTTTTTAGGGTCTTGTAACTGTAAGCTTCTACCCCAAATAAATACTCTTTATAGAAGCCAACAGATTTCTGGTACTTTACATCAGCACCCCTTTGGCTGACTAGTACACTCCTCCTTTCTTTTCTTGGGTGTTACAGCCTTATAAAACTTTTGCACTCCTAACTCTATCTCTGCCTCTGCTTCCTAAGGAATCTAACCTGCAGAAAGAAGCTTGCAATAACATACTGTCTTTTTCTAAAAATTGCCTATCTTCTGCACCCAGGCTAGAAAATTAAAGGTGATTTTTATAGAAATCACCCTCTCTTTACCTTAAAAAAATTTTTATGGTGGCACAAACTATGATTTTTTCCCATGGTTGAGATAGTGCTTCAGCTGTACTTTTTTTGGTAGGACGGGATAGTCCCAGTATGCCTTTGTTGGCCTTTCCTGGATTTTAGCACCTCTCTAGGGATGCCAACTATATCTTCAAGAACTAGAAAAGACAACAGAGTTATAGTGGTTTGGTTTTAAGTGTTCTGCTCTCTTCCCTGCATTTTCCATTTTTTCTGAGTTCTCTTTTTTTGTTTTATTTAGTTTCTTTCTCTAATGTTGTAGGATCCTCTCAAATGTTTGGTGATTTTTAGCTTTCTGCTCTGATTTAAGACTGAAACAGAAAAGTTAATTAGTAATGCTTTATATGTAGTCTGGACTTGTCAAACAGTGGACTAAACTACAAAGTGATTTTGCTGAGCTGTTTCTTTGGAGAGATACTTTAAAATTTCTATATGTATTTTCTTTCAAGCTAGTTAAAATACCTAAAGAAGACACATCTAGCCTTTGACCTGAAATGTTTAAACCTGGCTGCCAGCATTCTGGAAGCCAAGTGCTTAAAGAGGGATAGTACTCTTGTTCACTTGATTTGGTTATGAAAACCCAGCCTCCATCTGTGCCTGATTTATCCAAAATCAGAGACTCTCTGGTTCACCCTCTTCAAGGAATCAATCTGAGTTTCCATCTTGGGTGATAACCAAGGCTATAGTTTTCAGTCACATAACAGCCCCTCTTATCAGAGGTACTTGGGGTCTCAATTCTTGGTGCATTTTGTTGCTCTGTGGTGATCCTCTTGCTTCAGGACTTTCCCCACATGAGCTTAGGTTTCATTATCTGGCTGCTAAGTTAGTTACTACACACCAGGCATCTTGTAGCTGCCATCTCCTTTCTGCCCTTTTTGTCCTTGTTGTTCATGCCTTATGCTTTCCCTTGGGGTTCAGGAAGAGTGGCATTAAACATCAGTGTCCAATCAGTGTGAAATAGAAAAGTCTCTTGCTTATTTCTGTCACTCATTCTAGAATTAAAGTCTGCCTCTCAAGCATCAAATTGGCCAAACCAAAGTCATGTTCTTGACTTCCAGCTGCTAGAGTTCACAGACTTCACAGAAAACAAGTCATGATGGGTAGACTTGTAGTTTCCACCAAGACTCATACAATAAGGGAAGCTTTAAACATCTAAGGAGATTTCAAATGCTGAACAGGCAAAAGGGTGGGGAGGGGCATTGATTATACTTTCCCAGTGTTCCACATAATGCCATTCATGCAGATCTGTCGTGATAGTGAACGGTTTCTTCCTGAGCTCCACTATCCATTTGAATATACCCATTCCAAGTTTCAATCCCTCAAGAAGATGTCCTTAATAAGCATAATTAGCTAATTGTAATAATGATAATACAAATATATCAATAACAACAATAACTAGATTTTTATCATCAGAACCTGGAACAGTTCCTTTTCATGACATTACTAAACATAACATCAGAAAAGTATCTCGTTGTCAAATTTATTTCAAAAATTGAGAATTAGTTTGAGAAATTGAGATAAATAAATGTAAACAGGTTTCTTTCTGGCAGGACTACTCATATCCTTTCCCCCCACACTTTTTTATTTTTTAAAAGTTACTTTGATTACATAAATGTTACAGAGAATATATAGGGGATTCCCATATGCCCTGCTTCCCACACCTCCCACATTTTCCCATATTAGCAACATCTTTCATCAGTGGGGTACATTCATTGCAACTGATAAACACATTTTGGAGCATTGCCACTAAGAATGGATTATAGTTTACATTGTAGTTTACACTCTCTCCCATTCGACTCTGTAGGTTATGGCCGGATATACAATGGCCTGTATCTATCATTGTAATGTCATTCAGGATGATTCCCAAGTTCCAAAAATGCCCCCATATTACACTTGTTTTTCCCTCTCCCTAACCCCAGAACATCCATGAGTCGCTGCCTCCACATCAATGGTATTTCTTACATTGCTAGAATCACAATAAGTCCATAGTAGAATACTAGTAAGTTTATTTTAGTCCATAGTTTGTTTCCCAATCCTGAGGATTCTGGGATGGTGATGCCCACTCCACCACTAATTGAGGGGGGCTTCAATACCATACATCCAACGGATGGGACTCTTTTGCTTGCAGTTGTACGTACTCTAGATTCCTTGGTATGTTGTTTGTTTATCATCTCCTACCCATTAGTTGTCCTGGGTGAGTCCATTGAACTAGAGAGTAGGTGTTGCAACTCAGTTGAGATTCAGGGCTCAGTTGGCACATGGACAACCCAAAGATTTAAGTCTCTTGGATGTACACCTACCAACTATAGTACTAATTATAGGTTCAAATAGAAGGACAGAAGTGTCATGCATAAGGAAACCACTGCTGAGTATAATTCTGTCACACTGGGGTGCATAAATACCAGATTAGGGCCCACTGGCAAGGGGCCAAATTCTTGACCTATCTGCCCTGACTACAGAGGATGTCTCCATATCTTTGTAGAGCTTCACTATTTGGAGTATTATCTACTTTGACTGTCAATGGGATCCTGTTGAGATGTGCATAAGGACTACTTCTGGGATGGCCTCCCAACTCACTCTGAAGTCTCTTAGCCATCAAATTTATTTGTCTTTAGCTTTTCCCTCTTTTGGTCAAGGTCTTTTTTTTTTTTTCCAGAAACTTTGCTTGTTGGTACTTAGTAGCAATCCCTCGGTGCCAGGGAGACTCATCACCAGGAATCATGTCCCATGCTGGGGGGAAGTTATTGTTTTTATATGCTGAGCTTAGTTTAGAGAGAGGCCACATTTGAGCCACAAGGAGGCTCCCAGTAGGTAACTCTTAGACACCCTACATTGCTAGGCTAAGTTTCAATTTCAAGAGCAAAGGCTCATAAGCATAGTAATCATATCAAGGGTCCTTCAGTGGACCATCCTCCTTCACAAGTCATTGACCCTGTACTTGCAGCATTCTTGTTGTTCCATTAGAGAATGTGGCAGAGCTCCCCCAGATGGGAAATTGATATTCTTTTGGTTATTGTGTGCCTCTCCACCCACCGTGACAGTGTTCCATGAACATTTGAACACATTTATATGCCTTATATGTATAGCCTGGTGAAATTCTTCCCATGTATCCCTACTCACTGACACCTCACACCAATGATCCTCCCCTGCCACCATTGTAACCCATCTGTGATCTAAAACCTCTTCAATAATGAAGTCAATAAAATAGCCACATACAATTAAAAAGAAAATGAAATAATGATAGCTTTATACAAAAGAAGTAAAATACAGAAAAAATTAATAAAAAGTAAAAATAAAATAATATTTTAAAATATTGGGATATTGAAAAATAATGAAAAATATTTAAAAGAAAAAAACATTTTTTTGACATTTTGCCTTTCATCACTGTAAGACTGTTGTCCTGTATGTACAGTGACATTTTCTTCCATTTATTCCCCAGTGTCTTTTTTTCTCTTTTCATTTTCTTCAAAGAAGTTTTAGGTCATATTAGAGTCACATACAGAATACAGGGAATTCCCATATACCCAACATCTTCCCCTTTTCCCCCTTTCCCTCAGCAAAAACATTTTATGTGTGGATGGTACATTAGATGCACAAATATTGAAACATAGCTACTAACCATTGTCAATGGTTCACATTATGGTGTACATTTTGGACCATAGACTTTTATAAAATCTGATAAAATTTAACTTGGCCTGTATCCATAATTGCAAGATAATGTAGAACACTTCCATCACTCTGAAAATGCCCCCGTTCCATCTATTTTATTCTTCCCTTTCCATCCCCTTTAGGCCCTCGGCATCCACCAGGCTTCACTCCTTGAAGGACAAGATTTATAGTTACGTGCATTTTCACTGAAGGCTTGACGCACTGGTCTGTCCTCCCCTATTAGGCACTGCTGATGCTCTCAGATCCTTTTAATATACTGAAGTATTGACATGGGAAATAAAAGAACATGACAAAATTTTAAGATATTAGAGCTGAAAAGGACATTAAAGATTATTAGTTTAAAACCCTAAATTTACAATGATATAACTCAAGTCTTCTATGGATATTTGACTTGTCCTAGAAATTGCAGCCAATTTTTGACAGTGTTAGACCAGACACTCATGACTGCTGTCTTCTAGTTCTAAGTTTGGTTTCCTGCCTTCACAAAGCAGGTTCATAAATGGAAGATAAATGAACTGCTGAAAGTGGCAACATTTTTATAATAATGTATGTGTGTGTGTTCTAATATTTAGGAAACTAAAGTAGAAACATCACTTATCATAGGTTAGCCTTTGTAATGAGACAATCCTGGGTTCACACTTAGGTTCCACTATTTAATAACTAATGACCCCATACAATTCATTTAATCTTAAATGCAAATGTTCTTGTGCACAAAATGAGAAGGAAACCTCCTTCATGAGTTGTTATTAAGACTACATAAAATACTATGTAACAACAACTTACTTAAGTATAATACCTAGCACACAATAATCATTTAATACATTGTATATTTCTCACTGCATTGTTTTCAATCCTAGCATTATTCATGGAACAACCAAAATTTCAAGTCATATTGTAATACCCAGAAGATAAATCTGTCTCTATTGCCCACATCCACAATAAATCATTAATAACCTTTATATTTCTCTATTTTTCTTTATATCTAAGCTTCTTGACAAAGGATATGGAATTTTTATCTACATTTCTAAACTTTTCATTCACTTTTCAAACAGTTCCACAAAACTGCTTTCATCATGACCCAAAAAGAATGTTTGCTAAGCTCATCAATGATCTCCACGTTGATAAATCCAGTAGACATTTTTTTCTTTTGCCATTTTACTTGATCTTTTAGCGACATTCAACACAGCTGGATCTCTTCTTTCTTTCTTTGTTTTTTCTGATTATAATTTTAAAAAATATATATGTTATGCAATTGATTTATGCTTATAATGAAAAATCAAACAGTAGAAGAATATAAAAATTAAAATCAGATTCACATTTCCCTCACTCCCTCACTTCCAAGGGTTTGTGTATCATCCCAGAATTTTCCATACATTTACAAGTATATTTATTTCTACATAAAAATGAATGATATCATAGAGTACATATTATTGCATAACTTGTTCTTACATTTAAGTAAACATTTGGGGAACATTTTTCTATATAAACACATACATAACTTCTTCCTTTTAAAGTGGTGGATAAAATAGGGAGGAACATATGAAATTGTTGATATTTAATTGCTTTTGACCTACAAAATGGCATATTCATATGGTTCAAGATAATATTATATTGTATGGCCACACATAATTGTTTTGACGAGTCCACCATTGTTGGGCAATTTGGCTGATTCCAGTAACATTTACAAACTTTGAAAGAAATACTACTTCTGACACATTTAATAGGAGTGGTCATGGAAACATTCTTTCTCCTAAAAGTTTACATTTTTCATAGACTAGAAACACAAATGAATAGAAAGGATTTTTTTTAAAAAAGGTTAGCCTAGGTTGATTTTTGGTCTTGAAGAGTTTGAATCTTATCACTACTAAAAGGATTGTATCAATATTACAGAGTTCTAAAGTATATTTTAATGACATACTACTGAAATTTTACATGGTTAATGAAAATGACTTCAAATAACAGAGAGTAGCTTACTTACAAAAATTGTCACTGTTATATAGAGGAAGTACTAATAATATCTTTTTACAGACAGCAAATAGCTAGCAATAAAAGTTAAATTTAGTAAGAGTTTTAATATTCATTTGCTATCAATAAAATTGTCCAAAATAAGTATCTGAGATAATGACACAATCTGATATTTCCTATTTAAAAAGCTCAGCTGGAAGAATACCTTTATTATATGAACAAAATATAAAAGAAGAAATTTATACAGTGTATAGCTTATAGACTACAAAACCAAGATCTCAAGGCTCTTTTTGAAACGCATGGCTAATCAGAACACAGTTGTTATTATTACAACTTTTTCTTTCCTTCTGCTTCATGGGGATATATTAACACTTTTATTTTCTTCTCCATCGAACAAGACAAAAATGTCAACGTTTTATGAAAGAGGCTAGAATCTAAAGAGCTTTCCAGTTTGAAGTTGTTTGTATTTTCTTAAATGAAATAAGTACTGGAAAATGATTTATTTTGTTATATGATGGTCTTAAGGGGAAGGAATTGTTGGCTCCATGTGGACTCTGAGTAGCCCCTTCTATTGTAGGTGGATTTTAAGCCAAAATGAAAGGCATTGGCAAAACCCAAGCTACTGCTTACACATTTCCCACAGATAACCAATGAAGAGGACCTATTTTGAAATTAATCATTTGTAGATTGTCTTTGATCCTGATTGTTAATCTTAGCCCAGCCAGCTGCTGACTTCAGGGGTAAGAGAAGACATCCAGAAGACTCTTTTGCCCCATTTGCAATATTCATGTTCAAGCTCTGCAAGCATTTAAAGCTGTCTTTTAAAGAAATATTGTGAGTATCATTATTAACCATATTTCTAATGATCAGAAGAACTCAACTTAAGACGTTTATATCACCTTGGGTAACTGAAGAGACTTGCTGTCCAAAGTGACCAAAATTATTTTAATATTTATAGGAAAAGGAGTTAGGTCAGGCATATAAGAGAGCTTTTGCAGTTGTTCTGCATTAAGACTGATATAGATATAGATAAATATAAGTAAGGAATGGGTTAAGAATTGTAAACCAACAGTAAAAGAATGTACAGGTGCCAGGAGTCTTCTTCCCACAGGCGCCAAGGAATTAACTGGGTCTGGTCGGTGGGAGGATGTGCTTGAAGGACATGCCTGCAAGTACACGGGTAGTTATGTCAAAACTCTCCCATGAACAGAGTAGGGCGCTTCTGAGCTTTTATGTCCCTCCTTGGGGGAGCTGGCCACTTCCCCAGGGATGGGCTTTGTTGTTTCAGAATGTTCTGACCACTCATGAGTTGCAAAGATTGGTAAGAGTTCTGAGATTCAGAACTCCTTAAAAAGGGGAGGCCCCTAGACTGCCAATTGAAGTCTCACCCAGGAAAGAATGCTCTGCCTGGGTCTGTGATTCCAATTGGGACACTGATCGGCTGTTGACCAGGGCATCCCAGCCCTGTGAAAGACCAGATGTTGAGTTTTCCCCCAGTTTGGTGAATGCTTGTACATATACTTTCATTTCTTCCTCTATGTTATCCAATTGGCCCATTTCTCTTTGTTATATTGTTATTACTCAACTACTGCAATTGCTTGATATAACTCTTTCCAAGTATTATTCATTTAACTAAAATAAAGCTCTCTTTTAGTTAGCATTATGGGTTTCTGGCTCGCTCTTAACAGAACAAGGACGTTATTGCTTAATTCTATGTCAGGACTTGTGTGGATGATGAAAGTCATGGCTGGAATGAGTGCTTTCCTCTTCTCTTTCCCCAGGTGACATTGTGATTACAGTAGTAGACTCATGCTCTTTCTCTCTTGCTGGCAAAGAAGAAGCAAGTTTCCATGTTATGAGAGGGTCTATGGCACGTGGCAAGGAACTGGAGTGGCATATAGAGGTTGAGGGTGGCTTCTAGGAAGTGACCCTGCAGCCTCTGATGGATATCCAAAAAGAAGCGAGTTCCCTCAGTCTTATATTCCCAAAGAAATGAATTCTGCCAATAATCTCAATGAGCTTGGAACTGGATACATTGCCAGTTGATCTTCCAAATCAGAGCCAAGCCCTGGGCCTCACCTTGTTTGCAGTCTCACAGAGAAGACAGCTAAGAAGTTCTTAGACTCCTGGCTCACAGGAAGTATGAGATAATAAATTTCTATGTGTGTGTGTGTGTTTTTAAAGCCCTATGACAGTAATAATTTCTTATGAAGTGATAGAAAAGTCTCAAGTGTATTTAAAGGAAAATATTATGCAAAAATAAATGTTGGATGTGTAGCTATGGCAAAACTTAAGAAAAAGAGACACTTAAATTTTGGGAAACACTGATTTCATGCAACCCCTAATTTTATATATTCATATATCTAAGGCCTATAAAAGTTACATTCTTTTTCTTGGCATATAACTATCTAGCAGTAGAGTCAGAACTTGAACAAGATCTTGTGGCATCTGTTTTCAAGTATAAGCTTTAAGTGGGGAGGGTTCTAGCTATCTTTGTGCAGGAGTTAACAACATTGCACTTGTGACCAGCATTTGTTGGTTTAGGCTGTCAATAACTGCATTTCCCATATCCTATATCAAGCTTATTCAAGAACTTCATGATGCAGGACTTCAGCTTTACTTATAATTTTCTAAATAGTTTAGACCTTAGGGGAAAGGGTTGATGGTTGAGGGTAGTTAAGAACAGTGCCAACTGGTCACTTTAGTTCTATTTAGAGGGAGAAAGAAACACCAGTTAAAGCCAGGCCATAACAGGAATCTCTCTCTCTCTCTTTTTTTTAATATACTTAAAAAAATTTTTTTTAAGATACTTAGATTACATAAACGTTACATTAAAAATGTAAGGGATTTCCAGATGCCCCACTCCCTACCCCTCCCACACTTTCCTGTATTAACAACATCCTTCATTAGTTTGGTACGTTTATTATAATTGATGAACACATATTGGAGCATTTTCACTAAGTGTGGATTATAGTTTACATTATAGTTTAAATTCTCTCCCACACAATTTTGTAAGTTATGACAAGATGTACAATGGCCCATATCTGTCATTGCAATGTCATTCAGGACAATTTTAATGTCCTAGAAATGCCACCATATTACACCTATTTTTCCCTTTCCCTCCTCTCAGAATCTCCAGTGGCCACTGCCTCCACATCAATGATAAAAGTTCTTCCATTGCTAGAACAACAATAAGTCTATAGTAGAATAAAAGTAAGTCCACTCTAGTCCATCATTCATTCCCCAATCCTGAGGATTCTGGGATGGTGATGCCCTCTCTGCCTCTAATTGAGAGGGGACTTAGATCTCATGGGGCAGATGGATGGGGCTATCTTGCTTGGAGTTGTAGACTCTCTCAGTTCCTTGGGATGGTTGTTGTCCATCATCATCTCCTTGTTAGTTGTCCTGGGTGAGTCCAATGAATTGGAGAGTATGTGTTGCAACTCTGTTGAGATTCAGGGACCAACTGGCACATGGAAAGCCCAAAGATTTAAGTCTCTTGGACATAAACCTATCAACTATAGTACTAATTATAGGTTCAAATAGAAGGGGCAGAAGAGTAATGTATAGGGAAACCACAACTAAGTCCAACTCTGTCACACTGGGGAGCATAAATTCCAAAGTAGGGCCCACTGACAAGGCACCAAACTCCTGAGCTGTCATCCCTGCCTATGGTATCTGGATGTCTCCAGAGCCCTCAAGAGCCCTGCTATTTGAGGCAATATTTACCATGGCAGTCAATGAGATCCTGCTGAGAAGTGCATAGTGTAACCTCTGGAATGACCTCCTGACTCACTTTAAAGTCTCTTAGCCATATAAACCCATTTGTCTTTACTTTTTCCCCCTTTTGGTCAAGGCCTTTTTCCAGTTGCACTGCTAGTTGGTGCTTGGTAGTAATCTTTCAGTGCCAGGGAGGCTTATCCCTGGGAATTATGTCCCACACCAGGGGGAAGGTAATGTATTTATATACTGAGTTCGGCTTAGAAAGAGGCCATATTTGAGCAACAAGGAGACTCTCGGGATGTAAGGAATATCTCTTGGGACATAATTCTATGTATATCATTATATTTATGTTTTCCCAGCTCTAGACTAACACAAAGAAGGTGGGAGGGATGGGAAATGGCACAGTTAGAGTGAATAAAACAAAACAGGTATATAAGCCAATAAATTTACTTGGCCTTTAATACTGATACTAATACTAATGATCTGGGCACATTGTCTCTGGGCATCAATTCTCTCTTTTAATTTTTCTCTGTGATTAGAAGGGAAAAGGGAATGAGAAATGGAAAATTTCAACCTTTTTTCCATCCTTAAATCTGTTGTCCTTTAGAAAGGAAGATATACAAATATGGTTTTTTCTTTTTTTCTTATTTTTGGACCCTAAAGTATTAGAACAACATCAGATATACAAAATATTGGTCTCAAAACCTACAACCAATCAACACATTTCAATAACAGCATCTATTCTGAATATCCGTGATGACTTATTATGAAACTTTTTATCCTTTAATGGAGCAACTAGAATCCTTAGCTTGCTTGGTTAAAGAATGAGCCTGAGTTGCTGGGAATAAGTTGAAAGTAATCTTCAAAACATCTTGTGTCTAATTTAAAATGTTTCTCTGACCACAAGATTTGATCCATTTCTTTCTTTCATACCATGTAAAAGCGGACATCCAACATTTTAATATACAGGGATCAAATCTGAATAACTTGCCCAGAAATATTTTAAACTTCCTGACAAGATCCTGATATTCATGGGTTCTAACAGCATGATTTTTCTTCCAGTTTATGGCCTAATTGTGTTACTTGGGTCTGACATTTAACATCACTCTTCTAGCTAGAAAGAAAGGGACGTTAGATATGGCAGACATTACTGGTGCTTGCTATGTTTTCCTCTTCCTCAGGGTACACAGAAGGATTGAACTTCACTTTCATGAAGTTAGGAGTAACTGTGTGACTATATGACCAATGAAGTGTGAGCAAAGTTAGTGTTGTATATTTATGCCCTAATCCCTTGTCCTAATCCCTTGTCCTAATCCCTTGTCCAGCCACAGCCTCTGTGGAAGCCTATGCTAATGGGGAGGCTCCATAAAATTGAAGCAGGCTTGAACGCTCTTGAGAGCTTCCCAGAGCTGCGGTGGACTTTGAATAAAGGCCAAATAATCATTTGTTTTGTTAAGCCTCTGAGATTTTTTAGTTGCTTTCACCATGGTAGAGCCTAGCCTACAGTAATTGATGCATTATGCAAAAGATAAGGGAGAGAGAGGGGAGAATAAGAGCAAATGAAAAAGAAAAATGGTAGGATAGGGGAAAAAAATTATTCTTCCTTGTTGAAATGCATCTTTTTTCTAATAAGCTTATTTCAATTACTATTGCTATATAGCACAACATCTCAAAATTTTGGTATAAAACAATAACCACTGTATTATACTCACAGATTCTGTGGGTCAGGGATTTGGAAAAGTCTAAAAAGGGGTGGGTAATATCTGGCCCATGCTGTCTGAGGCTTCAAGTGGGACGACTCAAAGGCAGGGCAACTCAACTCCTGGGAACTAGACTTATCTGTAGCATTGTATTTTTGTTTGTTTGTATTTTCTGACATGCTTGGCAACTGATCCTGGGCATTGATTGGAACCTCTGCTGGGCTGATGAATGAAGCATCTACATGTGGCCTGCGCATATGGCTTGGGCTTCTTTACAATATGGTAGCATCAAGATAGTCATACTTCTTACATGGTGGTTCAGGGCTCCACACGCAGATATCTTAGAAGAGATGATGAAATGTTGCATCATCTTTTATGACCTAGCTTTGAGGGTCAAGCAGCATCCTTCAACAACACTTTACCAGTTTTAAGCTCATTCAGATTCATGGAAAGTCACAAAGACTCCCTTCTTTATAGGAGGAATATCCTAATCACATTGAAGAAGAACATGTGGATTGGAAGATATTGTTGTGGCTGTCTTTGAAGAATAAAATTTGCCATAGTACATTTTCTCTAAACTTACAGAGCCCATTTACAGGGTCCATTGAGCTCAATAGGGCTTATTCAGCTTTAGCATATAAATTTGTCTTAGTCTCCTTGCAAAAGAGATAGAAAAACATTTATGCTGATTCTTTTTACCAGCTGAGCTTATCAAGGCCCATTATCCACTGTACATTTATCTGTCTGTCCCCAGTGTGTGTTCTTGTCCAGAACTTTGATGACACTACCTTTTAGGGACGTGCTAAAAAGGACGATGATACATCTCAGTGAGAAGATATTGACTGACAAATATTCAATGAATTCAGTTTGGCTGTGCCACAGTGAATGAGTGAAACTTCATGGAAAATGAAATAGCAATCTTTGTCATGAATTTATGGCTGTAAGCTGGGTCCCTCATTATTTTCATATGACATCAAAACTTCGAACAAAATAGACTTTTTACCGTAGTTAGATTCTAAAGGATACACTGAAAGTTCATCCTCATGAGAGACATATCAGGGTGGTAGACATAATTGATATCTGCAATAACAGAGGAAGAAAGCATTTAACTACTTCATACTGAGGGAAAAAGGAAGGCTATTCTCTTTATTTAGTGCATAAATATGGTCAACATAATCTTTATGATAATAATGTTAAATGAAAATATATTAATTATTGTCTGCCAATTGGCATGGACTTTATATATTATATATAACTTAATGTAAAGACAAACTTACAAGACAGG
>JAQZBX010034483.1:0-23183 GCA_029593785.1 Cabassous unicinctus | reverse complement strand
CGTATGTTTGCGTGTTTTGTGTTGTTAGTTAAATCCCTGAGCCCCTACTGGATTTTTTTATTTTTTTGTCTATCTGTTTAACTATCTGTTTGATTTCAGCTGTATTGTCTTCCACATCACTAATTCTTTCTTCTGCCTGTTCAAATCTGCTGTTATGTGACTCCAGCGTCTTTTTTATTTCTTGGGTTGTGCCATTGATCACCATCATATCCGTTATATTTTTGAGTATGTGTACAATTTCTTCAGTATGTTCTCTCAGTGTCTTCTTTATATCCTTAATCTCTTCCTTCACTTCATTAAGATGGTTCATGATATTTGTTTGGGAATCTTTGATTATTTGTTCGATGTACTGCAGATATTTCTGGATTTTAGTTTGTTCATTGGAGTGGTTCATGTTTTCCTGTTTCTCAGTGTGGTTTGTAATTTCTTGTTGCCCTCTAGTCATCATTTTATCTTGATGGATTTATTCAGTTGATTAGCTTCTCTCTGCTCTAGAGTTGTATTTACCTGGTGATTCTGTATGCGTGTAAAGTTTTCTATTTGATACTTTTTCTTCTTATTTTGTTTCCTTGCTTCTTTCTATGTTCCCTTGAAGGCAAAAGATTAGTGCCAGAGGAATCAAAAGATGTGAGAACAGAAGAAGGATAATAGTAATAGTAATGAAAGTTAGTATAGAGGCGAAATAGGACTTAGTGAAACGAGTATTTAACTTTTGTATGTAGTGTAGAGTAATAGGAAAAAAAGTGGAGTACCTACAATCGGCTGGGAAACCAAATAGAGGAATATATACATAATGATTTAGAAGGCTACAATGATGAGGAGGGAGAGAAAGAATAAAGAAAGGGCTAAAAGAAAAGGCTAATATTAATTAAAAAAAGAAGAAAACAAAACAGATAGTATAGAGGTTGACACCCTTAAGTTGTGGGCTAATGAAAAACCATGATTTCTAAGAACCACAACAGAAAGCAGAAGTCAGCGAGATGAGGGGATGATGAGAGAAATCTTGTGATGCAATATCAGTAAATACTGAGAATGGGAAATCACTGAGGAAGAAGCATAGCAAAGAAGAGACAAGCTAGCAGCACCTAATTTAAAAAAAAATGAAAGGAAAAAGAAGGGGGAGGAAAGAGGAAAGAAAAGCAAGAGACAACAAATAAACAGAGAAAAGCCAAACAATCACACCATCAAGCAGTCAAACAAAGCTAAGGAGGAAGTGTTCCTTCTAGTGTTCTTGTGGATCTTCACAGACTGCTTGCATTTATCAATTACCCTTCAGTGTTCTATCTGTAGGTATTAAGGCAGATTTTTAGTAGTATACAAAATTAGGAACAGGAATTCATTTTTTAAAGTGACTGTCTTCTTTTTTTGGGGAGGGGTATAAGGGACCCAAAGGAGTCCTCTGCTAGGTCACCCCCTTCACCGAGGGGGCCCTAAATAGGGTCGTGGAAACTAATCAAGCCCTACTCACTTCCTTACCTCCCCAGGAGTGCTGAAGCTTTGATGCTTGTCAGTACAGAGCGATAAAATTGGCTGACTCCGCCCCCTCTTGGCCAAGCCTTAGTATTATTAAAATTTGTTTTGAAAAAGTGTATCCACCATAATAGTTAAGAAATAGAAGAGTTCTTATAGCAATGAATCTCTCATGTTACCCTTTTATAACCACATATACCACCACTATACCATCTTCCAAAACATAATGCATGGTGACTACTAATCTAGTCTCTTTTTTAAAATTTTCTTTCCATTTGAAAATATTTATAAAAATGGAATGAAGCCATGTGCAACTTTTGGAATTGACTTTTTGTCATTCAAGATGATTCTATGGATATTCATCCACGCTGATGCATATATCAATAATTTGTTCATTTTTTATTGCTGAATAGTATTCTAGGATATGCAGGTGTTCCAGATTCTCTAAAACATCACCCACTGAAATTTCCATAATTTGGCTGTTATGAATAAAATTTTTGGAAACATTTAGGCATTTTTGCATATCTAAGTTTTATTTCTTCCTCATATCTCTATGTCTTATATTTTATTTTAATTGCCTCATTGCAGTGGTTTTAAATTTCTATACTATTTTGAATAAGAGTTGTGGCAATATATATGTTTGCATTGTTTCTGATCAATGGGAAAAGCCATCAATCTTTCATCATTAAGTATCATGTTAACAGTAGCATATATTTAAAGATGCACATCATAAAGTTGAAGAAATACCTCTATACCAAGTTTGCTGAAAATTTTTATTAAGAACTGGTGTTGATTTTAGTCAGTCATTTTCTGTGTCAATTGATACAAATCATATTAATGTTCTTTTTATCTTGCTCATATGGCAGATTACATCATTTTATTCTTGAATGTTACACCAAACATACATACAGGGAATAACCCTCACTTGATCATAGTGTATAAATAAATCTTCTAACACATCACTGTATTCAATTTACCATATGGTGTTGAGGATTTTTTACCTAAATTCATGAGATATATTGGTTTATAGCTGTTTTGTTTGCATGTTTGTCTGGTGTGTGTGGGGGGTGATTGTGTGTGTGTTTGATGTTTGGTTACTTTTGATTTTAGTGTAATAGTAGGAACATAAAATACATTGGTAAGTCTTCTTTCCTCCAGGTTCTAGAGGAGGCTGTGTAAAATTTCTGTGAACTATTCTATAAATATTTTGCAAATTTCTGTGAATAATCTAGGCTAAGAGATTTATTTTTAGGGACTTTTAAGATCATGACTCCAATTTCTTTAATTGTAAAACTACTCAAATTGTGTTTCAGCTGATTAAGGTTTGGTCATTTGTTATTTTCAAGAAATGGGGCCTTTTATTGTCTTGTCAATTTTAGGCGATTTTGTTGTTTATAGTACTCCCTTACTATACTTTAATTTTTAAATTATTATTATTTTATTTTACAAGCAAACACCCTTACTTTGCCCCTCATTCTTCACTTACTGTATCTTGTTTAGTCTTCAAAGAGACTTATTATTTTCTTGAATTTTATGAACTTACAGCATTTCCTTCATTGATTTTTCCAATTGATTTGCTGTTTTCTATTTCATTTATGTGTGATTTTTATATTTTCTATCTCTGCTTGCTTGATGTATATTTTGCTCTTCTTCTTTTCTAGTTTATGAGGTGGAAATTTAACTTATTTATTTGAGAATTTTCCTTTGTACTAATGCAACCATTTGTGGAAATGGTTGATAGACTATGTGTCAATGGAACACAGGCTCAGACAAAACAAAGATTCTCAGCAAATAGCCACTTTATTACTTACATAGATCAAAGAATGCAAAATAAAAGAAAAGTGGTCCTATTGTGGCTTATCCCCCATGCAGGCCAACTGCTCAGGTCAGGTTGGTGGATGGGAGCTCCACATGACTCACTTTCCTTAGAGATGAGGACTCAGTGCTGCATAAGTTTAGGGTTTTTATTCCCCAGGTGGAGGGACCCAGCACTCAAAAAATAGTATGTATCAAGCAAACTTTGTACAAAATTTCGGCCCTGACAAAGGGTGGGAGCTGTTTATTCCCAGTTTCAGTTTCAATGAATAGTAAGACAATTCCATTTCTTCATAGCTTGGTTTCATAGTTAAGACAATGTTTCCCCTAGGCTGCAAAATGGAAACAAATCCAAGTATCAGCATGAAAACAAGAAAGACAGTGTAGACAAAGGTGAAGATGGCCCCTGGGCATGTTGGTCACTTTTTCAGCACAATGTAGTGCTATAAATATCAATTTTAACACTGCTTTAGGTGTATCTAAAAATTTGATGTGTCCTCTTTCATTTTTCATTTAATTTAATGTGCTTTTGAATTTCTTTAGAGGCTTCCTCCTTAACTGATGGATAATGTATAAATATGTAGTCTAGTTCACAAGTGTTTGTAGATTTTCTTGTTATATTTCTAATAATGATTTCATTTTGAATAGAGAACATGTTTTCTAAGTTTAAAATTATTGTATATATTTGAGGATAACGTTATGGCTTAGTATATGGTTTATATTGGTGAATGTTCCATAGGCCTATGAAACATATGTATATTCTGAAATTGGTGAGTTTAATGAGACATAAAAATCTATTATAGAGTGTTCGTTGATATTGCTATTGAGTTCTTTAATACTTGCTAATTTTGTTTAATAGTTCTATTAATTTTGAAAGACAGGGCTGTTTATTTCTTAATGTATATCAGTGTATTTATCTATTTTTCTTTCAGTTCTTATAATTTTTATTCATATTTTGCAATTTTATTGTTTGAGATATATTTACTTGTTAAGTCTTCCTGGTGCATTGTCCATTTTATAATTATATAATTCCTTCTTTATCCTGGCAATTTTCCTTGCTATGCTTTCTACATTATATGATATTAACAAAGCCACTTGTGATGTCTTTTGTCAATGTTTCATGGTATATATCTTTTTATTTATTTATTTATTTTAGAATTAATTTACATATTTTTATTTGAAAATGTTTATATTAGTACAATGAAATGAAATCTTAGAGGCACTGGATTATCATTAGTTTATTAGAAAATAGAGACATGGAAATTATCTACATGATGGAAGATTTCAGAACTTCAGTGGAATGGGCAGCTTCACATGATGCCATTTCAATAGTGATTTATTTCAGTCTACATACTTCCCAAGAATGTCACCATTTCTAAATAAGAAATAATCCTTATCATCTAGAGCTACTTTGGTGGCTCCATATTCTGGGAGAAATTTATCTCCATCTTACACACTAACTGGTTGAATATCTCCACCTTTTCCTTTAGATCCCCATCCAACAGCTACTAATGTTGCCTGCAATACTTTTCCTTGAGATTTTTCTGGAAGCATACTGCCTCCTTTGGTTACAGTGTGACTGCACTCCTTTCAACCAAAACTCGGTCAAAGAGGGGGAGAAATTTTCTAAATGCCTGTCCTGCCATGGCTCCAGTTGCAGTAACTTGTACTCTGCTACAGCGTCACCACCCTCTCAAGGACAGACCTGCACTCTTGATAAACATCTTTTATTTTGACTATACCTAGTTATATTTGTAGAGAGTATTTATAAAGGGCATAAATTTGCATCTTTTTAAAATTCCATTTCTTTCATATAATAAACTATTTTTAAAGACATTTTAGATTACAGAAGTGTTACATCAAAAGCACAGACCATTGTATATGTTGTCATAACTTACAAAATTGTGTGGAGAGAGTGCAAGCTACAACAGAAGCTATAATCCATGCTCAGTGGCAATGCTCCAAATTGTGTTCATCAATTGCAACAAATTTACCACACTAATGAAGGATGTTGTTAATGTGGTAAAATGTGGGACGGTTAGGGAGTGGGGCTTATGGGAATCCTGCATATATTTATGTAACATTTATGTAATCTAAGTATCTTTAAAAAAATTTTTTTTAAAGTATATATAAGAGCATAGGGGATTCCCATATACCCCACTCCCTGCACCTTCCATATTTCCCCTATTAGCAACATCTTACAGTAGTGTGGTATAGTTGTTACAATTAATAAAAACTCATTGAAGCACTGCTCCTAACCAAGATCTATAGTTTACATTATTGTTTACATTTTGCATCGTACAGTTTTATAAGTTTTGACAAAATGTATAATGAACTGTATATGTCATTGTGATATCATGTACAATTCCAATGCCCTAAAATTACCTTAAGTTCCACCTATTTACCCCTCCCCTCAGAATGTCTGGTAACTATTATCTTTATATCCTTTATATCAATGTTACAAGTTCTTTGGCTCCTATATTAATAATAATTCTACTCTTGTCCATGGTTGTATTCTCCCCTTAGGTTTGTTCATTCCTCAATCTTGAAGATTTTGGGATGATGATGTCCATTTTGCTTCCAATTGAGCAGGGGCATAGATCTTATGGGGCAGATGAAAGGAACTGTTTTCCTTGCAGTTGTAGATCCTCTTTTATTTTGGATGGGCACTGTCCATCATCATAATTTTGTTAGTTGTCCTGGGTGAGTCCAATGAACTGGAGAGTTGTCTGCAGCTCTCCTGAGATTTAGGGCTCAACCAGCATATAAACAGACCAAAGACTTAAGTCTCTGGGACATATATTGAAGATAGATATAGTGTTATTTATAGGTTCAAATAAAAAGTGTAGAAAAATTATGTATAGGAAGATTATAAATGAGTCTAAGTCTGTTACATTTTAGAAATAAGTTATCATTCATTCCAATGTAAGGTCCACCAACTGGGTGCAGATTTCATGGGGTGATGTGTCTTGTTTATAGTATACACATGTCTCTAGAGCCCTTAGGAGCACCACGGGGCGATGCTTTGCTTAATGTGGCAGTTAGTGAAATCTGCCTGAA
The DNA here is from genome assembly GCA_029593785.1 of Cabassous unicinctus. Taxonomy (NCBI): domain Eukaryota; kingdom Metazoa; phylum Chordata; class Mammalia; order Cingulata; family Chlamyphoridae; genus Cabassous; species Cabassous unicinctus. Next base: position 16,838 of record JAQZBX010034483.1, on the reverse strand, counting down.
ATGTGCATAAGCATTACCTCTGGAATGACCTCCCAACTTACTCTGAAATCTCTTAGCTCTAATAACTTTTTTGTATTTAATGTTTCCCCCTTTTGGTCAAGGTCTTTTTTTCCAAAGAAAATCTTGGCACTTTGTAATAATCCTTCATTGCCAGGGAGGCTTATCCCCAGGAGTCATGGACCATGCTCGGGGGAAGCTAGTGAGTTTATTTGCTGAGTTTGGCTTAGAGAGGCAACAATTAATTAACAAGGAGGCTTTCAGGATGTAACTCTTAGGAAATAGTTTCAATTTTATAAGAATAGGGTTCTGAGTTACAAGCATTAATATTGAAGGCTTGCTATATTGAACTGATTTATTTTAATAGGCACACTATGTACCCTAGAGATTCTTGCCACTCTATTTGAGGACATAGCAGGACTCTCCACATTGGGGTTTTAATATTTTGTTTGTTACTGTGTGGGTCTCCATTCACTAAGATAACACCCTATGACAACATGACCACATACATATTCCACAGAGGCATGCCCCAGGTGCACCCTTCCCTACACATCCCTCTGCTACTGATACCTTGCACCAGTGACCCTTTCCTGTCAGAGATGCTGAAAGAATATACACACAATTGTATTCTCAACCAGTCTTCAATCTCCCCAGAGTTCACCTGTTCGTTCCTCCAGCCCTCCCCCTAGCTCCATGGATAGTCCAAGCCACCCCCACAACCCCACTCACACTCATGCTCTAACACCACAAATTCCTCTCACAATGCTGTACCACCATCACCACTGTCCACATTTAATTCAATTGTTAATATGATTGGGCTTAAGTTCAGTGTTTTACTCCTTATTTTCTTTCTTCTTGTATTTATTAATTTTTACTCATTTTTTTCTACCTTCTATAGGTTTATTTGAACAGATTTTATAATTCCATTTTGTTTCATATAGTGTGGATGATTGCATATCTCACTTTTATTGTTTTCTTTAAGTTTAAATTTTATATAAATAACGTAATGCAGTCTAAATGTATTGATATTTATCAGTTAAAGTAAGGCATAGTCCTCTAACCTCCCAGAACATCTTTTAGAACCTTCTCATGTATAATATAGTTATACAAACTGTTCCCCTAAATTCTTTGAAAAGCACACCAGTGTATAAGTTTTCTTGAAATATCATACTTAATTTATATTATCCAGAATGAGAGTGAAATTGTATTGTTTACCAAACATTTTACTTCTCCAGTTGTCTATACTCCTTCCTCATGTTCCAATATTCCTTATTTTATCTTTTCATTTCAGTTTATATACTTTCTTCAGCCATTCATTTATGATAGGACTACTCGTGACACATTCTACTGGTCTTACTTCATGTGAGAATGTCTTGATTTCCCATAATTTCTAAATTATATTTTCATTGGATACAGAATACTTTGTTGGCAGCTATTTTCTGTTTTCAGTTGAAAAATGTTGTTATACTTTTTCCTGCCCTCCAAAGTTTCTAAAGATATATTCACTCTCATTTATATGTTAGACCTACAAAAGAAGTGCCGATTCACTCTTGCTTCTTCAAAAATAGTTTCTGTGTTTTAGTTTTGAGAAGTTACCTGTGGAAATTGTGAGTGTCTTACTGTGGATTTCTTTGAATTTATTCTACTTGATATTTTCTCAGCTTCTTTTGTCTATCTCTTTAGAAATTCTGGAAATTTTAGTGATGACTTAATTGACAGTTTGAAGATTTTGTGAATCACAGAAAACATCATGTTCTTGGAACTAATTCATTCTGGTGAGTGTAGGACTCTTTCATTGCATTAGATTCTTATTTGATTAGATTACTTTTGATTATGTCACTCTAGGGACTATGATTGAACTATGTCAGTGAGACATAACTCAGGTCAACTCTCCACCCTTTTGTTGGAGTCTTATATAAATTTAGACCTGAGAGCAGAAATACACAAACACAGCTTCCATTTTCACCCTGTCATGTGACAACAGTCTCCAGGAACTCCTACAGCCTCAGAAAGACAGAGAAACCATCAGAGGCTGAGAGGGAGGCCAGAGGCTGGAATATGCAGAGTACAGAGGCAAGAGGCCCCTGAGAGGCTAGGCACATGATGCAGCTCAAAGCCGAAGAGACAGAGCACTGCCATATGCTTGATAGACAACAGCTGAGCTGGGAGAGAAACAGAGCCTGGAGGGAAAGGCAGAGAGAGGCTGGCAGAGACACTGCTTTGTCTTGCCATATGGCAGGAGTCCAGGATCACCTGCAGCCAAACTTTGTGAGACAGCATCTCTGAGTTTGTCTTGAAATGGACATTTTCACAGCCTCAGAAATATAAGCCTTGACCCTAATAAATTCCTATTATAAATTCAAACCATTTCTGGTATTTTGCTTCCAGCAACTTTAGCAAACTAAAACATTTATGTAAATAGTTTTTCAGGTCAACCCTTTTCTACTCTCCTTCCAAGACTGTATGACATGAATACTATACTTTTCATTAATCTTCACAGGAACTTAGAACTCAATAAATTTTATCATCCTATTTCCTCTCTGTTGTTCATATTAGGTAATTTCTAATTAACTTTATCACAAGTTCACTAATTCTTTACATGATCCAATCTTTTTTTTTCAGTTGAGCCAAATTATTGAGATTTTAGTTTGGTTATTATGTATGTATGGTCCAAATTTCCCTTTGGTACCCACTTAGAGATTTCCTTTATTAGCTGAAAATCTACTTTTATTATCTGAGATTATCTATTTTAATATATTTAAATCATATCCATAGTTTATATGACACATGATTTAGAATTACCAGACAGTGAATTTAAAATAATTATGTTTTCTATGTAAAAAGTTATAAAGAAAAAGTAGACAAAAACAAGATCAAATCAGTAATGTAAGCACAGAGAATGAAATTCTAATAAAGAATAATCAAAAATAATATTAGAAATTAAAAACACTAGTCAGAAATGAAAAATGCCTTTGATCAGCTCAGCAATAGACTGAACACACCTGAGGTAACCATCAGTAATCTTAAAGGTATATGAACAGAATTTCCCCACAATTAAATACAAAGAGAAAATAGTTTAAAAATCTATATTTTCCTCATGAATTTTTTTTCTGTAAACCTACAACTTTTGTGAAACAAAAAAATAGAGCAGCATGTACAGCACTGAGGATCAATTTCAAAAGGTGAAACACAGTGCTAATTGGGATATAAGAAAGAGAAAACATAGAGCAGAGAAGAAGAAATATTTATAATATTATGGTCAAGAAGTCTCCAAAATTAATGAATGAGGACAAAGGGCAAAATTATCAATCTCTGAGAATGCCAATCAGAATAATTATTGGGAAATTTCAACTAGTCATTTTACATTCAAACTTCAGAAATTTGAAAAGAACACAACCTTGAAATAAACCATAGGCAGAAGAAAAAAATCTCTATTATAGAGGAATAAGAATACAAATTTCAATTGAATTTTTAGTAACCATTTCAGGAAAAAAGAGAGTAGAGTAGAAGCTTTGAAGCTACGCAAACACAAACAAAAAATATGTACTTAGAATGCTATATTCAGTGAAATAAACCTTCAAGGTGAAAGACAAAGGATTTTTTTCAAAGACATAAAAATTGTGTGAATTAACTGTGAGCAGTTCTACTCTGCAGAAATGTCAACAGAAATTTTACAGAGTGAAGGAAAATGATATAGGCCAGAACCATGAATTTACATAAACAAAGGAAGAGTATCAGAAGAGCAACAAATGAAGGTAAAAAGATATTTTCTCTTCTTAATTGAAATGAAAGAAAAATGTTTTTTTAAAGCAATAATACTAACAATGTATTGAATAGTTATAGCATTAGTAAAAGTGAAATGTAAGACATAATTAGAGGAATGGAAGGGAAAAATTGGAAATGGTCTGTTTTAAGACACCTGCATTATCCATGAAGGGATATAGATTTCTTTGAAAGTATACATAAATTAGTTGTAAATGTATATTGAAAACTAAAGCATGGCCTTCGTTTTTCTGAAATATGACTTACATGCTAAAAGGGGAGAGAAAATGAAATCACATCAAATGCTCACATAAAACCAAAGAATGCCTCTAAACAAGGGATTAAAAGAAATAATGAAAATGTGCAAAAAATAGGAAAGTTACAAATATGGTAGATATTAACATAATGGTTAAAATGCCAATTAAATTGCAGAGATTGGTGACCTGATAATAAAAAAGACCCACCTATAATGCAGTCTACAAGAAACCAAATTATATTATGAAGACAGATATTTGCAAAAGAAATGGGAGAGAGAAAGTTATATTATGCTAACCTTAATCAAAAGAAAGAGAATATCTATATTAATTTCAGTCAAAGTAGAATTTAGAACAAGAAAAATTATCAGAGATGCATAGGAGCATTTCATTATGAGAAAAAGGTCAATACTCCAGGGGGATAATAAATTGGAAATGTCACCTTAACAGCAGAGCATCAAAATCTGTGATGAAATAACTGATAGAGCTGAAAGGAGAAACGAACTCAATATTTTAGCTAGAGATTTTAGCACACTTTTTCAATAAGTGGCAGATCCAGAAGGCAGAAAGACATTAAGGCTATTGTTGTGAACAGCATTACCAATCACCTTAATCTAACTGACATTTATAAAACATTCCATCCAACAGCAGCAGAAAATAGAAATAATATAAAGTGTATTACCTGGCCACAAAAGAGGTAACTAGAGAGCAAAAAACATACGAAAAATTGTTTTGAAGTCTCCTAAAATAGTGGATTTGCTGTTTCTCCTTTCATATCTTATCAGTTTTCCTTCACATATTTTGTTACTCTGTTATTACAGCATGAATATTAAGGATTTGGAAGACTTCTTGGAAAATTTACTCTTTTATCATTATACAATACCCTTCTTTATCTCTCATAATTTTCCTTGGCCTAGAGACTGATTTTTCTGAAACAAATATAGGTACTCTAGCTTTCCTTTGGATTAGAGTTTGCATTATAACACATTCTTCTTTCATTGTAATCTTTCTATGACTATATTTAATATGTTTTCTTTTTTTAATAATAATTTTAAAAAATATTTTTAAAAGATACTTTGATTACATAAATGTTACACAAAAATTATAGGGATTCCCATATGCCGCACCTCCCACACCTCCCACAAACTCCAACAAAAACATCCTTCATTAGTGTGGCACATCAACTGCAATAGATATACACATCTTGGGGCTTTGCCACTAAGCATGGACCATAGTTCACATTATAGACCACACTCTCTCCCACACAGTTCTGCATGTTATATGATTATTTAAAACAGCCTTTATCTGTCATTGCAATGTCACTTAGGATAATTCCCAAGTCCCCAAACGGCCCCTGTATTACAACTGCTTTTACCTCTCCCTGCACCCAAAGTGTCCAGTGGCCACTGGCTCCACATAAATATTGTAATTTCTTTCATTGCTTGAATCACAATATGTCTATAATAGAATACCAGTAAGTCCACTCTAGTCCATAGCTCTTCCCCCTGTCCTGAAGAGTCTGGGATGGTGATGGCCACTCCACCTCCAAGTGAGAGGGGGTTATATCCCATGGATAAGAAGGATGGGATTATCCTGCCTGCAGCTGCAGACTCTTTCCATTCCATGGGATTGCAATTGTCCATCATCATCTCCCCACCAGGTGTCCTGGGTGAATTCATTGAGCTGTAGAGTAAGAGTTGCAGCTCCACTGAGATTCTGGGCCCAGCTGTCATATGGAAAGCCCAAAGACTCAAGTCTCTGGAAGTACACCTACAAACTCTGGCACCACATGTAGGTTTGAATAGAAGGGACGGATGGGCTATGTGCAGGGAAGACATATTTGAGTCCAACTCTGTCACTTTCAGGAGCAAAGATTTCATAGTAGGGCCCACCAATATGGCATCAAACTCTGGGGTTATACACCCTGATTTAGGACCTGGGTATCTCCAGAGTCCTCGGGAGCCCCTCTATTTGGGGTGATATCCACATTGGAAGCCTATTATATCCTACTGAGAAGTACGTAAGTGTTACGTCTGGGATGAACTCCTGATTCAATTTGAAGTCTCTTAGCCATATGAACTCATTTGTCTTTACCTTTCCCCCTTTTATTTGAGGTCTTTTTCCAGTCATATTGCCCATTGGCACTTGGTAGCAGTTCCTCATTGCCAGAAAGGCTTATCTGTGGGAGTAGTGTCCCATGCTGGGAGAAGGGTAATGCATTCATATGGTGAATTTGGCTTAGAGAGAGACCACATTTGAGCATCAAGGAGGCTGTCAGGAGGCAACTCTTAGGCACCCCATAACAATAGGCTAAGTTTCAATTTCAAGAGGAAAGACTCATAAGGCTATTCATGAATAACAAGAGCACATCAGTGGATCATCCGCCTTTGCCAGACACTGCCCCTGCACTTTGGGGAGTGTTGCTGCTCCCTTGGAGAATGTGGTAGAGCTCTCCAGGATGGGAATTCAGTATTCTCTCATTTATGGAGTGATTCTCCATCCACTGTGACAATGCCCTGTGAGCATTTGAACAATTTTATATACCTTTTACATGTTCAGGTGAACATCCTCCCATGCACCCCCCCATCCCTGACACCCCCACCAACGATACTATCCTGCCCAAGTTGTAATCCTGCTGTGACCCAAAGCTTCTTTAAAGATGAAGCCAATACAATAGCCAAATTCAATTAATAAGAAAATGAAATAATAATGAAAACTTTAAATGCAAGAGATAAAATACATAAAAACTTTTGAAAAACTAAAAATAAAATAAAAAAGAATTGGGTTGGGTTATTCAGAAAATGGAAAAAAAATTTTAATTAAAAAAAAATTTTTTTGACATTTTGCCTTTTATCAATGCAAATGCAAAATCTGGTGTCCAGTCTGTACATGGCACTTCCCCCCCTCACTCCCCAATGTCTCACTATTTTTCATTTAATTTTCCAAGAAGTTTTAGGTCACAGCAAAGTCACATGGAATGCAAGAGACTCTCATATACCCAACCTCCTCCCCCTTTCCTCACCCCATATTAAAACCTTTTTGTATGTGTATGGTAGCATTGTTATAACTAATATACAGATAGTAAAACATAGCTACTAGACATTGTCAATGGTTTACATTATGCTTTGCATTTTAGACCATACACTTTTATAAACTTTGATGATATTTACATGTCCTGTGTCCATCACTGTAAGGTAATGAAAAACAATTCAACTGACCACTACATACCCTCTGTTTGATCTATTCTCTTCCTCCCTCACCATCCCCCTGGGGCCCATGACAAACCCCTGTCTTGACTCATTGCATGACAAGATTCATAGTTACATGATAAAAGAGGTCTTGAAACATTGGTTTGTTCTCCCCTATTAGGAACCACTCTTGCTCTTAAGAGATGCCAAAATGTCTTTTTGAGTGAATCGGTCCTCCCAAAGATGGGAGTCCAACATGTTTCCACTCATTCTGTGGGTCTCCACCCACTGATACAACACATTATGACAGGATGAACACTCACACACTCCCTAGAAGCCTGTTCCAGATGTGCCCTGTCCTGAATGCCCCCCCCCGCCAACACCCCAAACCGGTGACACTTCCTTGTCTTACTGCCATAAGAGCCTTCCCACCTCTGTACTTTCAACCGTATATCCACAAATTCCAAGTGTTCACCTGGTCCCTCTCCCATCTGTCTGCTCAGTAATCCTGAATATTCTAACCCACCCTTCCCAATGTACCCACCTGTCAACCCTGTACCACCAAACCCAATAATAGCACTATCCACCTGTCCTATCCCTTCAATATGGAACTACACTCAATCACTTTAATATAGATTACGTCCATATGGGTGACGGCTCACAACTTTCTCTTCTCTTTCTCTTTCTTGTAAACCTATCTTTCAAACAATAGTTCTTAGAGACTGCTCAATTTCCTTAATTCATATCAGTGAGGTCATGTACTGTTCATCCTTCAATGCCTGGATTGCTTCACTCAACATAAGATCTTCAAGATTCCTCCATGTTATACCGTGTGTTAGCATTTTATTCCTTCTTACAGTTGAGTAATATTGCATTGTACGTATGTAACACACTTTGTTCATCCATTCCTCTGTTGATGGGCACCTGGGTTGATTCCAATTTAGGCAATAGTGAAAATTGCCGCTATGAACATTAGTGTGCATATATCTGTTTGTGTCTTTGCTTTCAATTCTTCTGGGTATATACCCAGCAGTGGAATCACTGGATCATATGGAAGATCTATAGATAGTTTTTTGAGGAACCACCAAAGTGTCCTCCACAGTGACTGGACCATTCCACAATCCCACCAGCATACTCTGCTGTGTTTTTAATAGCCACCATTCTAATGGGTATAAGATGGTATCTGATTGTAGTTTTGATTTGCATTTCCCTAATAGCTAGCAATGTAAAGCATTTTTTTTTCATGTGCTTTTTAGCCATTTGTATTTTTCCTTTGAGAAGTGTCTTTTCAGGGTAACTTGCCCATTTTTAAAATGGGTTGTTTGTCTTTTTATTTTCAAGGTGTAGGATTTCTTTATATATCCAAGATATTAGGTTCCTATCAGATATATGGTTGCCAAATATTTTCTCCCATTGAGTAGACTACCTTTTTATTTTCTTGTTAACGTCCTTTGAGGTGCAAAAGTTTTTAATTTTGAGGAGATACCATTTATGTATTTTTTCTTTTGCTGCTCGTGCTTTGGGTGTGAAGTTCAGCAAATCATTTCCTATTACAGGGTCCTGTAGATGCTTCCCTACATTATCTTCCAAGGTCTTTATGGTCTTGGCTCTTATATTTAGATCTTTGATCCATCTTGAGTTGATTTTTTAATAAGGTGTGAGATGGTGTTCCTCTCTCATTCTTTTGGATATGGATATCCAGTTCTCCAAGCAACACTTGTTGAAGAGGCCATTCACTCCCAACTGAGTAGGCTTGGTTGCCTTGTGGAATATCAGGTGAGTGTAATTGCAGGAATTTATATCAGAATTCTTAATTCAGTTCCATTGGACAATATGTTTATCCTTGTGCCAATACCATGCAGTTTTGAGCACTGTAGCTTTGTAGTATGTTTTAAAGTCAGGTAGTGTGATACCTTCAATTTCATTTTTCTTTTTCAATATGTATTTGCTGATTTGGGGCCATTTACCCTACCAAATAAATTTTGTAGCTGGTTTTTCCAATTCCTTAAAAAATAGTGTTGATTTTTATTGGGATTGCATTAAATCTGTAGATTAGTTCGGATAGGATTGACATCTTGATATTATTTGGTTTTCTGATCCATGAACAGGGAATATTCCTCCATTTATTTAAGTCTTCTTTGATTTCCTCTAACACTGCTGTGTAATTTTCTGTATATAAGTCCTTTACACCTTTAGTTCAGTTTATTCCTAAGTTGTTGATTCTTTTAGTTACTATTGTAAATGGTATTTTTTTCTTGATTTCCTCTTCAGATTGCTCATTATTGGTGTATAGAAATGCAACTGATTTTTGAGCATTGATCTTATAGCCTGTGATGTTACTGATCTCCTTTATAAGTTCTAAAATCTTTGTTGTAGATTTCTCAGGGCTTTCTATGTATAGGATCATGTCATCTGCAAATAATGAAATTTTTACTTCTTCTTTTCCAATTTGGATTCCTTATGTATCTTTTTCTTGCCTCTATGCTCTATCAAGTACTTCTAAGACAATATTAAATAAGAGTGGTGATAGTGGGCATTATTTTCTTGTTCCCGATCTCAGAGGGAAGGCTTTTAGGATTTCACCATAGAAGATGATGTTATCTTTGGGTTTTTAATATATACCCTTTATCGTATTCAGAAAGTTTCTATCTATTCCTATCTTTTGCAGTGTTTTTATGAGGAAAGGGCAGCTGTATTTTGTCAAATGCTATTTCTGTATCTATAGAGATGATCATGTGATTTTTTTTTCTTTCTATCTGTTCATGTAGTGTATTACATTAATTGATTTTCTTATGTTGAATCATCCTTGATACCCGGGATGAAACCCACTTGGTCATGGTGTATAATTCTTTGCATATGTTGTTGAATGCGATCAGCAAATATTTTGTGGAGGATTTTAGCATCTAGCTTCATTAGAGAAATTGGCCTGTAATTTTCCTTTCTTGTGGTATCTTTGTTTGGTTTTGTTATTAGGGTAATGTTGGCCTCATAGAATGAGTTAGCCAATATTCCTTCTACTTCTATTTTTTGGAAGAGCTTAAGCAGAATTGATGTTAGCTCTTTCTGGAATGTTTGGTAGAATTCAGCTGTGAAGCCATGTGTTCCTGGGCTCTTCTTAGTTGGGAGGTTTTTGATGACTGAGTCTAACTCTTTACTTGTAATTGGACAGTTGAGTTCATCAATTTCTTCTTTCATCAATGTAGGCTGTTTGTGAGTTTCTAAAAACTTGTCCATATCCTCTAAATTATCACTCTTGTTGGCATATAATTTTTCAAAGTATCCTCTTATGATATTCTTTATTTCTGTGGGGTCAGTAGTGATATCCCTTTGCTCATTCTCTTTTTTGTGTAATTCCATCTGTTCTCTCTTTTCCTTTGTTAGTCTGGCTAAGGGTTTGTTAATTTTATTGATATTCTCGAAGAACCAGCTTTTGGTTTTGTTTATTGTTTCTAGTGCTTTCTTATTCTCTATTTCATTTAGTTCTGCTCTAATCTATTTTATTTCCTTCTTTCTACTTCCTTTTGGTTTAGTTTGTTGTTGTTTTTCCAATTCATCCAAGTGTGCAGTTAGGTCTTCAATTTTAGCTCCTTCTTCTTTTTTAATATATGAACTTATGGCTGTGAACTTCCCCATCAGGACTGCTTTCGCTGCATCCCATAGGTTTTGATATGTTGTGTTGTCGTTTTCATTAGTTTCAAGATAGTTACTGATTTATTTTGAGATTTCCTCCTTGACCCACTGTTTGTCTAAGAGTGTGTTGTTTAACTTCCATATCCTTGTGCCTAACCTGTTTCTCTGGCCCTTAGTGATTTCCAATTTCATTCCTTTGTGGTCAGAGAAACTACTCTGTATAATCTCAATCTTTCTGAATTCATTGAGAGTTGTTCTGTGGCCTAGCATGTGGTCTATCCTGGAGTATGATCCATGTGCATTTGAAAAGAATGTAAATCCTGCTGTATTTGTTTGTAGTGTTCTGTATATGTCTATTAGGTCCAGTTTCTCTAATGTATTGTTCAGAGTGTTTGTTCTTTATTTATTCTCTGTCTAGATGTTCTGTCTAATGGTGATAATGATGTATTAAAGTCCCCCACTATAATTGTAGAGAAATTTATTTCTCCACTTAGTTTTTCCAGTGTTTGCCTCATGTATTTTGAGGAATCCTGATTAGGTGCATAAATATTTATGATTGTTCTCTCTTCTTGGAAGATTACCCCTTTTACTAATATATAGTGTCCATCTTTGGGTCTTACAATAGTCTTGCATTTAAAGTCTATTTTGACTGATATTAGGATCAAATATCATTGATCATTTGATTGTAAAATTGTTTTCCAGCGATTCACTTTCAATGTCCCTGAGTCCCTGCATCTAAAGTTGGTTTCTTGTAGACAACATATAGATGGGTCATATTTCCTTATCTAGTCTGCCAATCTGTGTCTCTTGACTGATGAGTTTAATCCATTAACATTCAGTCTTATTATTCTCAATGAATTTCTTACATCAGCCATATTTTCTTTGGGTTTTGGTATGTTATATGCTGTTTTTATTTCTCTTTTTGTCTTTTTAGTTGTTCTTATACTCTCCTCCAACTCTCTCTCTCTCTCCTATTTTTTCCCATCAAACTGTAGAACTTTCTTTAGTATTTCTTGAAGTGCAGGTTTCTTATTGGCATGCTCTATTAATTTCTATTTATCTGTGAATATTTTGAACTCTCTATCATTTTTGAGTGCCACCTTTGCTGGAGAGAGAATTTGTGGCTTGAAGTTTTCTTTCTTTTAGCACCTTGACTATGTCATGCCACTGTCTTCTTGCCTCCATGTTTCAGATGAGAAATCAGCACTTAATCTTATTGTGCTTCCCTTGTATGTGATGGTTCTCTTTTCTCTTGCTGCTTTGAGTATTTTCTCTTTGTATTGAGCATTGGAAATTTTGATAATCATATGTTTTTGAGTAGGGCTGTTTGTATTTATACTGTTTGGGGTGTGCTGTGCTTCCTAGACATGTACATCCATCTCCCTCAATAGGGTTGGGAAATTTTCAGCCATTATTTCCTTCAGCACTCCTGTTCCCTTTCCCTTCTCTTCTCCTTCTGGGATGCCTATAATGAAATTGTTTGCATGTTTTGCATTGTTGGTTAAATCCCTAAATCCTTGCTGTATTTTTTCTATCTTTTTTTTCTATCTGTTCTACCATCCGATTTAAGATGTACTATCTTCCACATCACTAATTTTTTCTTCTGACTGTTCAAATTTGCTGTTATGTGAATCCAGTGTCTTTTTCATTTCTTGGATTGTGCCATTCATGACCATCATATCCGTTATCTTTTTATGTATGTTTACAATTTCTTCAGTAAGTTATCCCAGTGTCTTCTTAATATCCTTAATCTCTTCCTTCACTTCATTAAGTTGGTCCATGATATTTATTTGGATAGCTGTGCTTAGCTGTTCAATGTTCTGTATCTTTTCCTGGTTTTTAGTTTGTTCATTTGAATGGTCCACTTCTTCCTGTTTCTCAGTATGGTTTGAATTTTTTTGTTGACCTCTGGTCATCATTTTATCTTTATGGATTAATTCAGTTGATTAGCTTCTCTCTCTGCTCTAGAGTTTTATTTAGCTGGTGGTTCTGTGTTTCTGTTAAGTTTTCTCATTAACACTTTGTTCTTCTTTTGTATTTCCTTGCTTTTTTCCATGTTCCCTTGAAGCAAAAAGATTAGGGCCAGAGGAATCAAAAGAGGGAAGAAAGGAAAAAGAATAATAGTAATATTGATAAAAGTTAGAAGAGGAGCCATATCAGATTTAGTAAAATGAATATTTAACTCATGTAGGCAGTGTATAGTAATAAGGGGGGAAATTTTGAGTACTTACAACGGAATGGAAAACCAAATAGAGAAAAATATTTAGAATGATTAAAAAGGCCAAATGATGAGGAGAGAGGGAAAGAGTAAATAAAGGGCTGAAAGGAAAAAGTTAAAAAAAAAAAATAGAAAAGAAAAGGAAATAGAATAGACAAGACAGAAATCATCACCCATGAAATTGAGGACTAATGAAAAAAGGTGAAATGTAAGAACCACAACAGAAAGCAGAAGGTGGAAAGAAGAAGGAAGGAAAAGAGATAGCATTGGTAGACAAAATCTCTAAACACAGAGAATGGAAAATCAAGGAAGAAGCAGAACAGGAAAGAAGAGACAAGCTAGGAGCGCCTAATTTAAAAAAGGGGTTGGCGGAGGAAGAGGAAAGAAAAGGGAGAAACAAACAAACAAAGAAATACTAAAGAAACACGCAAGCATGCAGTCAAACAAAGCTGAGGAAGAACATCTCTCCTTCTTGAGTCCTTGTGGAGCCTCTCAGCCTGTGTTCATCAACCAATTACCCTGCAGCCTTCTCTCTGCAGGTTTTGAGGCAGATTTTAGAGATTAAATGAAGTTAAAGAACATTTTTTTGAAGAAATAAGGGACCCAAAAGTAGGCCTCTTCTGGACCACCCTCTCTGCTGAGGGGACCCTAAATAGGCTCGGGAAACTTATCAAACACTTCCCATTGCCTGACCCCCCAGGGGAGCTGAGCCTCTGTGGAACTGTAAAATTGGCTTGCTCCACCCCCTCCCAAGCCATGCCTCTGTGTCGCAGGGCTGTTAGGCAAATCAGGCTTCCTCAGCAGATTTTTCTCTCCCCTCAGCCCGGCACCACTTCTAGCTGGCTGGTTTGCTCCCCAAAAGCTGCAAGTGGGTCCAGGCAGCTAAACCAACAGAAAAAAACCCTCTCAAACTTTGCCAAGACCCTCTCACTCTCAGAGAGTCCTCCCTCTCCTGGGTTGTCGGGAGGGTTGGGCTTAGCCGTCTGTATCCACGATTTCCAGCTGGGGAAAAAAACTCGTGATTTTATATTGAGCAGTCCACCTCCCTCCAGATTGATGTCACCAAGTTTCTCGCTCCACAGGCTCCCAGAACAGACCATCCTGGCAGGAAACAGGGCCCAATCAGCCATCCTCCATGAGAGAAATGGTGAGTGCCCACCTAAACTGACTCCATCTTCTGCCCCTCTATTTGACTATCTTTAGAGACCCTCCTGGGGAAAATATGGGAGCTATTTTGTCATAGAATTTAACAAGATTATGATTCTCTTTAGGTAATCTGGATTCAATTACCCAATCATATGTTTTACTTAACAACTTTAACCAGATATTCTTCTATTTTATCTATTCTAAAAATCTCATCCAACTCTAGTTTTCATTTTTTCTCCTACACAAGTCTTCTATCAAAACAGAAATCCTTGATCTGTCTATTATGAATACTGCTCCTTTGATGGTAAACTTGAAATAAAATTATAGCAGTTGTCATCAATTTACATGAAATATATGTTTTTACCTGACTACTTGTCTCTCTAGCTGAGAGTTTGGTACTGAAAAACTTTTTAAACTACTGAGTTTGAGTTTACTCATTAGTTAAAGAAAGACACTTAGATTATTATTTCAAAACTTGCATTTATGTTTACAAACCATACTAGAATTTATGGTTTCTCAGAATAAAAATCTCAATTTCTCACAAATACTTGTGTTAATTGAAATAAAACTTCAATATAAATTTTTAATGTCATTATAATTTGTTAATTTATTATTTGAAAATACTTTTCAAACCTGTGGAATTTCTAAGATATATGGACATTCGATAAGAAATTAAACATTTGTAGTTAACATTTTAATGGTAATAAAAAAAATTAAGCATACTTTGGATCAAGATGTGTGAGTATGAGTATTTGCTCTTGTCATTACAATCTCATTGGCACTAAATAGTTATCTTAAGTGGAGATTCCTCAACTGACACTGAACTTTTCACTGGGGTGTCCAGATTTCCCAGACATTTCAATGAATCCTGGGATACTGGTCACCTTACACTATGCCATTTTATGTCTATTATTTGAGCATAATTATTAGTAACACAGCCTTTTATTATCGATGTTGATCAGGTTGGATAATGAATTACATGGCTAACCTGCTTTTTACCAATAATAACTTTTCAATGCTAAGTATAGAGTATTTGCAGTATAGCGTATGCATGGTATGTATTATTATCATTATTAAAATATTGTAATTTTAAAAAATGATCTCATTAAAATAATTTTAGGAAAAACCTCCCAGTTTTTCTATATATTACTACATTAAAAATAATGTTTATTGCTTAGATTGTACATTAATAATTTTTGGTCTTTATATTGTTGCAATGTTCACAAAAGAGCATGGGATGAATTCATAAATATAGATCTGAATTTCTGATGCTCCATTTTTTTATTTTGATAAGAAATATAGGAAACATCACAGGTCTTATGGGCCTTCGAAAATTCTATTAATTAAGGAAATTAGAATTTAGAGTTCCAACATCTGCTTTTTATTTCCAATATTCTTTTTCTTAAGAATAGATTCACAAGATCCTAAATTTCATGTTAAGATGAATTATACAGAGAACTTGTTACCAGGTGCTGTAAGCAATAGTTTTACACTAACACAAATTCACCAGGCATGTCTACAGCCAGGTTTCTTCACTTCATAATCCCTCTTATTCTTAATCTGTTCACTAAAACAATAATACACTTGCCTTCTGTATAACACATAGGGATTTTCAAAAGCTGAAATCAACTGCATGAAATAAGAGCTTCAAAATATTGATGGCAAAATAAAGACAAAATTATTTATTCAACAAATATTTTTTGTTTCTACTATGTAACATGTACCATGTTAGGCAGCAGGAATAGCCTTTTAGACATTTTTGTGGAAAATCTTGCCACTCATGGTGGTTACATTAAAAAAGCAAGACATTTCAGAAATAAAATAGAATTCCATTATTTCATCTGCTCAAATTTAGCATGCACTTAACTAGTCTCTATTTGTTACAAACATTTATACAGTAAATCTATGGAAAACCAATATAAAACTATAAGTTGCATTTCTTAATGGGCTTAATCATCATGTGTCCCCTAATTCTGAACAAAGCCTATGAAAATCCTGGATGGTACAGTCAACGTGTATATGTAGGAAGCATTAACTCCACTAGATTATTCCAAACAGGAATATTTATATTTCAATCTTAATCATTCTTCTTACAAGATATTAGATTAGAAGATGTAAAATTTGTGTTTTAAATTGTAAACTGACTCTGTGATTTATTATTTTGTAAGACTTGGGATTTAGTCTGTCACTACATTTTTAGAAAAAAGTTTTGTTAATAATTGACTCCTTTATTTTTTAGTATGTTTGAAGGATATATGGGATAACATACTGGTTGTTCCCTTTCTATTTGCACCCAATAAATAATTTAGGACAGGTCACCTATTGAGGGATTACACTTCAGGCCTTCACCTTACACTAAGTCCTTTCTCATTCAGAATAACAAATTATCATAGTAACACCTCTCATAGTGGTCTCCTTGAGTTCTACAGAGGTATTCCATCTCAATTTTAATTACTCTTTGGGCCTTTGCAATTCATTTCATATACCATGGCAGATAAAAACCTCTAAACTCTTGGTTCCTTGTATTACATCCATGCTCAAAAGCCATTTGATGGGAAGCGGGTGTGGCTCAGTCGATAGAGCTCCCGTTTACTATATGGGAGGCCCCAGGTTCGCTTCCCAGGGCCTCCTTTTGAGGGCAGG
>JAQZBX010034482.1:0-24975 GCA_029593785.1 Cabassous unicinctus | reverse complement strand
TCCATCAGCTGCATTTGACACTGTCATTCTCACCTACTTGAAATCAGTTGGTTTCTGGTTCACTACATTCTCCTGGGGGTTGTTTTTGTTTGTTTGTTATTCATCTGACATCACTGTTCTTTCCCCTCTGCCTCTTTGCTGGATTCTCTGTTTCTCCAAATGCTCTCAGTGTGTTTCCTCAGGGCTCAGTCTTTGGAATTCTTTCCTTCTTTAGCACCATGTTCTCTTGCTGGAGTGCCTTGGCTTTAAACACCATTTATACTGGTGTGACTTCTACAGTTACTTATCCATCATAATCTTTTCTGTGCAGTCCTGATAGACACACAACTGATTTATGATGCCTCCATGTGGATGATTAACATGCCAACATGGAACTCTGGGCTGCCCCCAGGAAACTTCTCTTCCTCTGGCTCCATGTTCAGGAACTCCACCTTACAGGGGTTCTGGTAATAGTTTAGTCACTTTTCTTGACTTCTCACTTTCCCACCACCCCACCTCCAACCCATCAGCATACCCTGTGCCCCATCGTCAGAGGAAGTTCACACCTCTTCCCCTCTCTTTGCCTCCACCTTCCTTCCCTGCTCACCTATAGCACCACCTATGACAGGAGGACTGTAGTCCCCTTCCTTTTCTTGCCCCTCTTGCTTAAGTGCATGAGAAAAGGTGTAATTTGTTGCTATGTATGTTGCACATTAAGTTAAATTTAGTATTGATAGTGATCAAATATTCAATATCTTCATTATATTTTCTCTGCTTATTCTATCAATTGCTGAGAGTTATTTAAAAAGGCCTCAAATCTGTTTCTTATTGTACTTATGTCACTTTTCAAAAGCAATGCTGTTCTTTATGTACACATTTTAAAATGCTGTTTTCAGAGCTGATGCCAGCACAATTCTGTGATGAAACTGACAGACACTGAGTGTACACTGGATGGATTTTACAAGGCAGGGGAACAAATAACACAGTGAACCCTTGTGATGAATGATGGACTGTAGTTAACTTTACAAATATGAGAACGATCTCTTATGTACTATAACAAATATACAATTTTAATACATGGTGTTAATAATAGGATGGTTTGTGGAAAAAATACACCAAATATAAGCTATGGACTATAGAAAGCAGACGCAGTATTATTATGATGTTCTTTCAACATTTGTAACAAAAGTCTCACAACAATGTAAGGTAGTGGTGGTGGGGTGATGTATAGGGACCATGTAAGGTATGCATGACTTTTTTTTTCACTCACAATTTCCCCCAAAAAAAGCTCTTTTCCTTGGAATTCAAACCTTTTTATCATTATGAAAGGACATTCAATTTCTAGTATTTTCCTTATTATCTATTTTGTTTGCTATTGTCAAAGTGAAATAAAATTTACTATTTATAAAGTTTTACATGGTATATTTTTTCCACATTTTACATTTTGCTGTATGTCTTAGATAAGTTTCTTAAATCTTACAGATATATGTTTTTATACCCACATGACAATTTTGATTATTTAAGAGGAACATTTATATTCATTAATTGCAAATGCTAAATACAATTATATTAAATGTAATTCATGAAATTCAACATAAATATTTAATCTGCCATCATTTCATGTGCTATTTGTGCTCTCTGTTCTATGTTCTTTTCTTCCTCCTGAATGCTTTCTTTTGGACTGATTGTTTTGTTCAATTTTTCTTTTCTCTTTATTTGGATGAGATGCATTATTTTAATATTCTTTTAGATATTAACTGAAAAACGACATTTTTTCTTGCATTATCAAATCTGACATTAATTATTCTTTATGAACTTCAAAAATAATGTGTTTTAAAACTTTAGATCCATTTACCCATCTTATGAAATATACTATCATGTATTCTAAAACTTTATTGATGTTCTAACCCACAAAATTATTAGTATTACTTTATCCATTATATATTCATTGAGCTTAATTGACAATTATTGTTCTTCAATCCATCCTGAACCATGAACCCTCCATCTGGGATTATTTTCTTTCTGCCTGAAGAATATTCTTCCATATTTTTATTTTTTTAATTTGTTGCTGTTGGCAAACTTCCTCAATTTTTACTTGAGTGTAAAAGTTTTTATTTCACCTCATCTTGAAGGAGTTCTTTATTAGTATAGAATTCTATTTTGGCAGTTACTTTACAATAACAATGTAAAGATCTCATGCCATTTCCCTCTGTCTTACATTGTTTGTGTTGGTAGTCAGCTTTTCCATTTATTACCCCTTTACTGGATATATCCTTATTTTGTAGCTATTTTTAAGATTTTCTTTCAAGTTTAAAATTGTATGGCTATGTTTGCATTTATTTTTATTTTTCCTTCTGGATTTCGTTGGGTTCCTTGAGTCTATGAATCAATGTCTCATAAATTTTTAACAATTGTTAAAAAATATCTCTTCAAATATAGCTTCTGCACAATTCTACCTTTAGTCTCCTTCTAGTACTCCTATCTGAATATATGTTGTAAATTCTCATTATATTCTCCATTATTCAAACATTCTTACACTCTTTTCTATGTTTTCCATTATTTTTTCTCAGGTTTCATTTTTTTATATTTTTCAAGGCTTATGCTTCCAGTTCATCATTTTCTCTTCTCATGCATTGAATTTTTCATTATTCAATTGTATTTTCAGATTTTAATTTTATTGTATATATATTGTATGTATATATAGTGTGTGTATGTATATATTCCTCTGTGGAACTTTCTAAAATTTCCAGCACAATACCATAATTTTTAAGTTTATTTTTTATGACTTTGAAAATAATAAATATATTTACTTTATATTCTCAATCTAATATGCCAGTATTTGGAGTTCCCAAAGTGTGATCTTGTCACTTTTCACTCATATTGTCTTGTTTCATATTTTTGCCTGGTCAATTTTTTTATGTTTGTCATTTTATATTTCAGAACTGTAGAAAAAATGTGAGGCCTAGGATGGTGCTAATCTCCTTCAGGGTGACTTCAGTTTGCTTCTTCTAGTCCCTGTGGACACCATCCATCCAGGACAAAGTTCATCTGATTTGAAGACTTGAGCTTTTAAGTACTCTTTTACTTTTGTTTTACACTTATACCCAAAGAGCAGTCTATCAGTGTCCCAACAAAAAACAGTGCATGGATTACCAAATTTTAATCTTGTTGAACCTAGACTTTGACATGTGTGTCAATAATACCTTAGTGTGGTCAAATACAATTATCAACCTCTTTGCTTCCTTTTCAACTAGACAAGCACAGGACATAAGCAACCCTGAATACTGATACATGTTTCTGGATTCCTGTCTTTTTCTAGAACTTTACCCAGGAATACCTCACTTTATTAAAGTTTGTCATGCTTATGAAAAAAGAAAAGAAAAAATGCTTTGCTGTGGCTTACTGCCATCATGGAAACCAGTCTGTAGACATGGGACATGGCTTCAGAGGGGTGGAATATAGACAGTGGAGGAAGGGAAGAGCTACAACTGCTTTCCCCCCGATGGACTTAGAAGACCCTTCCTCAACCTTGTGCCTTGTGCTATGAACACTGGGTTGGAGAACTGTCCTTCATCCAAATGACAGTGTGACTCTGATGCCCAATAAATTTTCCTACACACTGGATTTCTCCTTACTGTGGACTATAGTAAGATAGAGATGAGTGTCACTGAGATGGAGGAGGGAGTACCCTTGGCATCCAAGGACACCCAGGTAAAGAATCAGGCAGGTAGTCACACAGTTTTAAATATAGGGAGAAATCACAGATGTCCTATTGTGATGTATCCTGAGCCTCAGGCAGGGATTAGCCAGACATGTGGGGAGAGAGAAAAGCCTGAACACAGAGTCTATGCAGAGAGAGAAGTCTTTGCACAGAGTGGAGACTACCCTGCTCCTGTCCCTTCTGCTGGACCCTATTTTCCTTATCCTTCAATGTTGACCTTGCCATGGGAGCTGCTCTTACTGTGCCTCACCTGTGTCCCAGGCACAGACTTAGGTCTCCTGCCTCCAATCCATATGCACCTTCTCTACTCTTTGGGCAGGTAAAGATAGAAAAATGCCAAGATGGGCCCTGCTGGGGTAGGGAAGGAAATGTCAAAATTCACATGCTCTTAGCACTGACAACAGGGAGAACATCAGGAGCTCAGTGACCTTAATAAATATGGGAATCTCAGAAAGACCTGTGACCACTGGATGACAATACTAGAAGTGTGGTTGTAAGAGAGTGCACCAGGCAGTGTAATCTGTATGTAGAACACCAGAGTCAAAAGAGAAATCCTCAGGAGTTACAGATATTGAAAATGATGCAGACAACTTCATTCCCTTCAATAAGTGGAAGGGTCAGATAAGAAGAAGCTGATGAACACTTGAGGAAACTGAAATGTGACACATGTTCAGAGCAGTTGGTGCAAACCTAAAAGAAAATGTGCTTTTTATCAGAGCCCTAATGAAATCCATCATCACAAGTTCTGGATCTGCAAAAGGAGGACATGGAGCAAGGCATGCTCAGCCTTAATTAGTGCTTTTCCCCTCCACTAAAGCAGAAGATAGAATATGAAAGTCCACACTGGTAGTTCTTCATGGGGGAGTAATCAGCAGAATGTCTGTCTCCTGTGGTACTAACAATTATCCTAACCAGGCATACTCAGTGAGCTGTTTGCCCTTCACATGGTCATATCCATGGTTTTTGTGCTCTCTGGCTCCCTCTGATCTGTGTAAGGAAGGCCTCCCTCCACCTGTCCAGAAGCCTGGGGAGGGGTAAGAGACAGTGAACACAGAGGACACAGTGCTTCTTTTCAGTCCCTAAAGGAATGTGAAATGCTGGAGATTGTTCCAATATTGTATTGGTCATGCTTTTCACAGACTTCTTTCCACATTTATGTCTTGAATGCAACAGATTCAGTTAGTCTTAACTTTCATCTCTTTGCTTAGGAACTTGCACAAAATATGAATATAGGATGGGACTCATAAAGGTTTCATTTTCCAGCATTTAATCATGAAATATTTCAAAAATAATGGAAAGCTGGAAAAATTTTACAGTTGATACTTATATCACACAATAGAAATTCCACCCTTAACATTGGAATGCACTTGTTTTATCATATATCCCATTGGTAAATTGAACCAAATTATTTTTATTCACTTTAAACAAAATTGCAGACATCAGTAAACTTTTACCTAAGTAATTCAGAATGAATGTCTTTAGAATTCAATATTTTTAGTATAGTCATTTTTACTCAACATTTACATAAAATGAAATACACATATCTTAAGTGATGAGTTTTAACAAACATAAAAATATATACCTACTTAACCAAATCCCTATTGCTATAGAATATTCACCTTTAGTCCATAAATTACTCCCACAGCCCCCACCTAATAAATATGACCTCTATTCCTACAAAGACTACCAGTGTTCTGATTTTGTTTCCTACCACATAAGTTTTTCCTGTTCTAGGTAGTTTATATCCATCAAATCATACTTTATTAACTCTGTTGGGTAAGGCTTCTTTCACTCTTCAATATAAGAATGTTGTACATAGCAGTAGCTAATTATTTTTAATACTTTGTAATTTTCAATTGTATTAATTACCACCAATTGTTTATATTTTCTCCTATTGATGGAAATCTGAACTGGCTCCAGTTTGGCCTATTATGAATAAATATGCTATGACCATAATTCTAGATAAAATTTCATAGGATTCTTCAGATAAATGTCAACATTTATTTGGAGTCTATGCACCAGAGGAGGAAACTTGCCCATGGTCCCACAAGTAGTCCCAGCAAACTCAAGAACATCTCTGACATCAGTGATTGTGCTCAGCCAAGGTCTACTCCTGGACAGGGCCTAAGAGTCACTGTTTTAAGACCTTTTTACCCTATCTCCACTGGTTCCCCATATGCCCTTTACAATGTAGAGATTATAGACCAAACTCCTGTGAGATGGAGAAAGCAGGTTAGATTTCCTATTTCACCTTTAACATTGGCTTAGGATCTGAGCAGTCTCATGAGATGAACCAGATTAAATGTGACTCACTTTGTGAACATTGATACATCCCTTCCTCTCTGAGCCTCTGTTTCCTGATGTATTAATAAAGGGATTAACTCCATTGTTTTAGGATCATATGGGCCTGACAGTCTGGGGCAGGAACTGCATCCAGAGATTCAGGGATGTGATGGTTTAAGTAATATTGGAATGTCCTCTCTCCCCTCTGCTCTCTCTAGTCACCATTGTAGACTCTGGAAGCCCCAGAATCACCCCTTTTTGCAAGCTTCAGATGGGATCCTGCACATTCATTCCCACCGGTGCAAGCTCCAAAGATCCCATGATGGTCAGGGAAGAGCTGCATGCCTGAGCAGGAGCTCACTTACTCTATGGTCTCCTGGAGATTCTGCTCTGTAATCCTGCTCCATCTCACCAGATTTTTTGTCAGAAATGGCTCCTAGAGAACATGAAGTGCAGGGGTCCTGCCCCAGGGTTGTCCCCTGGAATCATAGAAATTAAGCAATTGTGTGTGTGTAAGTGACTTTATGTATATGTGTAACTAGGAGGTCAGACCCATCAGAATTGATGATCTGGCACCTGGTAAGTTCCTTATTCTAGCAGAGGTCTAGGTGTGGTGAGGGAAATTTAGAATGAACAAGATGGGAGATAACAAATATTAGTTGTGGCCCCAAGACTACCTGAAAAGCAGTGGCTTTATGGTGTTGATAAGCTTCCATTTGAAAGATTCCTATATGAAGAGAGGCTTCCTGGAATCCTGGGGGAGTGATCCTTGAATATATAAAGAGAGGTCCAACTGGCACAAAGGATGGGCTGAATGGACATGGAGATGACCCACCAAGATCACCCTTAAGTGAAGAACTTCTTGCCCAGATTCTGAGTGTTAAGAAGTCAATCCAGTTCTGCTGAGGATGAAATAAAATGAAGGCTATCAAAATCTTATGAGATTGTTATACTGATCAAAATATTTTCATCAAGACTGATGTTCATGAATTAATAGGAATAAAAACCCAGGCTGAAAAAGATGAAAATGGGGTGGGATGAAGAGAAATAAGTATTTATATCATTTAATTAGTATTTTACACCATATAAGGCAAAGAATTATCCTATGATTATTGCTTTCGCTTTTTTTCTCTTTCTGGATGTGGTGCTTTCATATATAAATTTATTGGATAATAGTGGAATCCATTCTATCTTCAACATTACTGAATTTCTTTGGATATTTTGGATGCTGACCATCAAGAAAGTTTGGGTTTATATATGACCCAATATAAGAGGTTATGCTTGTGATTTATAGTATGATTTCATACTATGTTCATATTAAAGCTATTTTGTTTTATAGTATGGTTGATCTTTAGTTTTCTGTGTAGTTCTAGATTGTAAAAAGCAAGAAGGAAGAATATTTGTTTTTGTTCAACTGTTCATTTACATCTGTAATACTTAGATTAAAATCTAGTCCATTACTGGTACTGGAATTTGAGAGGACCCACTAAATAACCACTTTTTAACCCAGTGCATTACTGAATAAAAGAAAAACAAATGACTGCTAAACAGATACTAGATATCAGATTTTTTTGACAGAGATGTTGAGCAATGTGGTTTTGGTGTGTGGAAACAAAAAGGTTCCTAACACTGGATCACAGCATTAAGCAGATCTGTCCACACAGAACAGAAGGGATGGGCAATGACAAGCCTGCTTCTGCATGGTAATGAAAGTTTTCATATATTGGGTATGTAGAACACCTGCTTCCTGGTGGCTCTTGAAGATATCAGGAAGGATAGCCCAAGCAACTGTGAAGGTATGTTCTTTGTAATACATACAATCTTCATTTCATGACATAAATTTAATTGACTCCATACTGCAGCCCACTTTGAAATGAGTTTGCTTTCACTTCTTTCACTTAATATATGTTATTATCACAGTCTTCATTTGACCATATAAATAATTTTTGGTTCATCTAGGGAAAGCAGTGACATGCAATTTTCTAAATCTATCTTGCTGTGACTTTGAGAATGAGCTTATGTGTTTATAATATTATAAAGGTCAAAATTGGATTCCCCAAAGGCTTTGTTGTTCTCCTCCAGGATCTCATCCAGTTGCAGAAACTTGTCCCATATTAGTCTTCTGATTATTTTTATTTTTTGTTGTGATGGTAAATATTTATATTTGAATTACAGACACCCGTGAAGGAAATTTATTGAAAATTTTTTATTTTCACATTTTTGTCCATACAAAGAGTGAGCATTCATAAGCTCTAAAATTTCCCCATTTAAAATTTTATTGAATTAAATAATAAAATAATCTTTTATCATTCACATTGTTATCTTTTATGGTAACATTTGTTTTTATGAGTTTTGGATCAGTTTCCCACAGCTTTCATATAATCTCCACTCATTTAAAAATATTTTACTTATTTCCTTTACTTTTGCTCTTTTTCAAGGATGTCCTCTGTGTTTATGTGTGATAATTTCCTTTCTTTAATATCTCAGCGGGTAACTTATTTGAGATGCCTCTCTTTTAATTTTTCATTAAGTTTTAGAACTCTGCCAATTTTCCCTTTTCCAAGATTGTTCTGACAATTCAGGAACCCTTGTTCTTCCAACTAAATTTCATGATTGTCTCTTACATTTCTGGGAAAAAAAGCTGTTGGAATTTTGTTTGGGATTGTGTTGAACCTGAAGTCATTTTGGATTGAACTGATATCTTAATAATATTTAGCCTTCCAATCCATGAGCATGCAATGTCCTTCCACGTATTTCAATCTCCTTTGATTTCTTTTAGCATTGTTTTGTAGTTTTCCATGCATAAATCCTTTAATCCTTGTTAAATTTATTCCCAGACCCATCTGCTCACTCATTCCCATGTAGCTTGCGAGTCATGCAGAGGCAGCATTGCCTTAGTCCCTTCTGTATAGATTTTACTGCCACACAGAGCAGTGAGATAGAACCCGATGCATATTCAGGCTCAGGGACACAAGTCCACAGAGACCCAGGCCTGAAGACAAGGAGCTTCATACAAAGGAGCTCCCATGGGAAAAAGTATAAGGAGAGAGACCATGGCAGATTGGTTGTCATGAACAGTGAACACCAAATCCAGTTTCTGTTGGCTGGACATCTGAAACAAAAAATGGACTTTTCTGGATTGATCCACCTTTATGCATTGAACCTATCTGGGTACATGGAGCAGGCTATGCTAATGGGGAATAAACTGGACACAGGAAAGCCTCACAGAAAAAATGTGGGTGGGAATAGAACTGCTGAAAGACAGGAGGGGACCAAGAACCAAAATGTTAAAGAAAAAGGAGCACTGAATGAGGGAGAGAATTTAAATCATAGGAGCTGGGGAGAAAATGCTGGACAAAAACAAAGAGAACAAATAAAAATTCCAGAAAAGGAACCAAGGAAAAGAAGCTTTCTCCTGGAGGCATATAATTGCAAAAATATTGCAATCTTAAAACTATACAACATATCCAGCAAAAGAATTAATTGAAGAAGAACTGAGAAAATCTGAACAGTTAAACACAAACTCAGAAGGTCCAGAATAAGTTGGACCAAGAGTTAAAGAAGAGCTTCAATGCAAAGCCAATTAACAATAAAATCATAGACAGGAGGAAGAAATGGTCTTTCAGAGTTTACTCATCAGGAAAATCAGATGCCTAGGCCTCAGGAAAAATTTACAAACCATACTGAGAAACAGGAAGTTATGGCTCAATCAATGGAACAAATTAAAACCAGAGGAGACAGAATTTGGAACAATTAAAGAAAGTCAAACAAATCTAAATCAATTCAAGGAGATGAAGAAAAATATGGATATAGAACTAAAGTATAGAGGAAAATTTGTGAGGATAAAGAACTGAAAGCTTAAAAAAACAGAAATTATTGGGGAGAAAGTCACAATATTGGGGAATATAAATAAACTAGAGGCATAAAACAGCAGATTTGAACAGGAGGAAGAATCAGTGAATTAGAAGACAGGATAAATGACAACATACAGTGCTAAGATCAATCAGAAAGAAAGAAAATGTGCAGTGCCTCAGGGATTTGAGTGACAACATGAAGTTCACAATCATATGCATATATAGTATTTAGCATGAAGCATACAATCATAATATATATATTTAGTGGATGTATCAGTATTCTGAAAGAGAAAAACTTCCAGGCAAGAATTTTATCCTGCAAAACTACCTTTCAAAAATGGGGGAGAGTTTAAGATGTTCATAGATAAACAGTGAAAGAATTTTTTAAGAGACCAACCCAATGAGAAATACTAAAGTGAAGACATGGGTCCCATGGATAAAGATGAAATCTTGAGACAGTCACATGAAGGGCTGGACCAAGTTCCAGGTATCCCAAATGGCATTGCTGAGGAAAACTCATTTTGTGGAAGTAACAAAAGAGAAATTTATGTAGAAGTACCAGTTATGTGGCTGTAACATTATTCTAAGTTATAAGGACTTAGAGTGACTTGTAGTAACAGAAGTAATCTAAAGAGCTAACAGAATGAAAATAAAATATCAACACCAGAACAGACGTAAAAATGTAGAAATACAGTTGCACCATGTAAAAATTTCTTCAAATTAAGTTGTGGCTAAATTTTTAAGCTTCTTGTTAACAAAAGAAAGAAATAAAATACAATTATATATATATTGTTCTTATTGACTCTAAAAAATAACCTACCAGTAGAAGATCCAAGATGGCAACAGAGAAGGAAGCTCTAATGATCAGGTCACCTCACAGGGCAACTAATAATCAGCCAGGATCTGTCTAATCAACTGTTTGAGGGATTCCAGTGGTCAGAAGAACACAATGCATCATCAAGAGAAGAAAAGGAAGAGGAGCCTGACCATCTGTGGTGAAGATTCATCTTCTGAGTCTGTTTTGACTGGGAAACCAGAGCTGTGTCTCCAGTGGAACACTTGTACAAAATTAGTTCTCTAGGAAATACCAGTGAGAGAAGACAACAGGTGTATTAAAATATATGGAGCAAAATAAAAACAAAAGAACAAAAAAACTGATTAGCATTCACAGAGGAAGAACAGGGAATACTTTAGCAAAAAGCCAACCAATACAAAAACCATAGGCTAAAGAGAGAAACTGAGCTCAGAATAGATAAACACATAAATAATCAGTTGCCAAGACACCAACAAAAAATTATAAGCCAAACTAAGAAACAGGAATACATGGCCCAGCCAAAAGAACAAATTAAATCTTCAGATGAAACACAGGACTTGAGACAAATAATGACAGATAGCCAAACAATTCTCCTTAATAAATTCAATGAGATGGCTAAAGAAATTTAGGATATTAAGAAGACACTGGTTGAAAACAAAATAATAATTTGAAAGTTTGTGAAGAAAAGTAACAGATTTTATGGGAATGGAAGTGATTAAAAATACATTGGAAGCATATAATAGCAGATTTTAATTGAGTACAGAATAAGTGAGTTAGAGAACAGAACTTCTGAGTTGGAAACGACAGGAAAGAAGAAAGAGAAGAGAAGGGAAAAAATTGAACATGATCTCAGGGAATTGAATGACAGTGCAAAACATGCAAAAATATGCAGTGTAGATGTCCAGAAGGAGAACAGAATGGAAAATGATAGAAAAAATATTTAAGGATAAAATGACCAAAAATTTCCCAACCCTTATGAAAGACATAAATATCAATATCCAAGAAGGACAATGCACCTCAAACTGAATAAATCCATTCTGAGACACCTACTATTCCGAATATCAAATGACAGAGATAGAGAATTCTGAAGGAAGGAAGAGAAAAATAACATCACATACAAGGGATATTCAATAATACTAAGTACCAATTGCTCATAAGAAACCACGGAGGAAAGAAGGCAGTGGTATGATATATTAAAGGTTCTGAAAACAGTCAGCCAAAAATTCTTTATCTGGCAAAATTGGCCTTCAAACTGAGGGTGAGTGTAAATTCTTCACAGATAAAAACAAAGAGTGTGTCACCAAGAGACTGGGTTTACAAGCAATACTTACGGGAGTGCTGAAACTTGAAAGGAAAAACAGGAGAGAGAGGCCTGGAGAAGAGTGTAGAAATGATGATTACTAGTAAGGGAAAAAAGGCAGATAAATAGGTCAATGGAAAGTCAAAAGATATGATAGATGAAATAAGTAATGCCTTTACAATAATAATATCAAATGTTAATGGATTGAACTCCCCAATCAAAAGATACAGACTGGCAGAATGAATAAAAAAATTATCAGCCATCTACATGCTGTCAACAACAGACTCATGTTACACACATGGAAAAAGGTTTGATATCCATGTAATATAAAGAGATCATAAAACCCAGTTGTAAAAACACAAGCAACCTGATTAAAAAAGGGCCAAAGACGTGAATAGACATTTCTCCTAAGAAGAAACACAAATGGCCCAAAAGCACATGAAAAAATCTCCAACATCATTGTCTATTAGGGAAATGCAGATCAAAAACTACAATGAGATAACATTTCACACCTTTTAGAATGACATTACAAAAACAGAAAAAATACAAGTGCTGGAAAAGATATGGAGAAATAGAAACACAAATTCACTGTTGATGGAAATGTAGAAAGGGAGACAGTTTGTTGGTACCTCAAGAAAGTAAATATGGAACTGCCATATGATCCAGCAATACCATTACTAGGAATATATTCAGAAGAACTGAAAGCAAGCCATCAACTGACATTTGCCCACTGATGTTCATAGCAGAATTTTCCACAATTTTCTAAAATATGGAAGCCACTCAAGTGCCCATCAAACAATGAGTGGATAAACAAAATGTGGTACATACATACAATGAAATACTATTCAGGTATAAATAGAAATGAAATCAGGATGCATATGAAAACATGGATGAACCCTGAGGACATTATGTTGAGTGAAATAAGTTAGACAAAAAAGGACAAATATTCTAGTCTCACTAATATGAACTAAAATGATGAGGAAATTCAGAGGTAGGCTCTAAAGTATAGATTACTAGGAAGGTGAATGTGGGTTGAAAATGAGAGCTGATGCTTAATGTTTGCAGAATTTTTAATAAGGTTTATTGTCAATGTGTGGAAATTGAGTTGATGGTAACACAGTATAGTAAGTATAAATAACATTGCTGATTTATAAATGTGATTGTGGTTTAAAAGGGGTAGAATGTGTGTATTAGTCAGCCAAAAGGAGTGCTGTTGCAAAGTACCAGAAATCTGTTGGCTTTCATAAAGGGCATTTATTTGGGATAGAAGGTTATAGTCACAAGGCCCTAGAGAGTCCAACTGAAGGTACCATAAGAAGTACTTGCTCACCCAAAGTCATTTGCCATATGTTGAAGCAAGGTGGCAGTAGTGTCTATGAGATTTCAGCCTTCCTTTTTCTTCTTAAGGCTCCATGGTCCCAGCTTCTTCTGATCTCAGCTGTAGGCTGGCATAAAGCTCATCTCTCTCCCCTGGGCTAGTTTCTATCTGGGATCAGCTGCTCTGCTATCTTCTAAATGACAGGTGTAGATTATCAGGCTCATCTCTCTTCCCAAGGCCTCTACCATGTCTAGTGGAGCCTTCTTTCTTTCCTCATGTATCTGCTCCTTTGTGTATATATTTCTGTGAGGAAGTCTGTTTTATCCCCACCAAGGTGTGGGGACTCAACCCTGCACCCCCTAATTATATGGTTGAATTAAAGCCATAATCTTAATATAATTTAATCAAAGACAACTCAGCTGAAATATACAATCAAAGGGTATCATGCTCAGAGGAACAGACCAGTTTACAAACATAATCACATATCTTTTCTGGAGTTCTTAAATAATATCAAACTGCCACATTGTGGATGTAATGTTTCAACTGAGAGGAAGCTAGAAAGTAATGTTGGTATTGTATAATATAGTGGTTTTGGTGGTGGTTGAAGATTATGGATAACAGTATAATGATAAGAATTTTCTTTTACAAAGTGTTAAGTTTATGGTGACATGGGAAAATTACAACTAATATAACTTATGTATTATGGTTAACAGTAATATTGTAATATTTTTGCAGTAATGGTAAAGAAGATATATCAATTCCAAGGGACAAAAATAGAGGAGTATAAGGAGGTATGGGATTTTTCATTTGGAGAAATAAATACATTCTAAAATTGTCTGAGGTGATGCCAGCATAACTATGTGATGGATATGAGAATCATTGAATGTACGCTTTGAATGGATTGTACAAAGCATATTACACAATGAATCCTGTGGTGGAACATGGACTATCATTGAACAGATATGAAAACACATTCTCTTGAACTATAACAAGTATTTAATACCAATACAGTGTGTCAATAACTGGGTGTGGGGGGAAAATACACTAAATGTAAACTATTGGCTATAGTTAATAGCAATATTTTGACAATGTTCTTTCACAGTTTATAACCACTGTTTCACAACAGCACAAGATGTTGGTGATGGGGTTATGTATGGGAGTCCTCTATGATGTTATGTATATCTGTTTTGTAAGTTCACAACTTTTAATATACACTTATTGTTTATAGATGTTCATGTATGAATGATAAACTTGAATAAAATAGTTTAAAAAATACTAAAGGGAGTTTTGCAGAATGAAAGGAAAGGACAGGGGAATGAGGCTTAAAGGAATGTCTAGAAATGAAGTTATTAGTATGGGTAAGTAAAAGGGTAAAAAGAGAGACAAAATTAAGATATGCCATAAACAATGATTGAAGTAAATACAGCTTTCAAAATAAAAAACATTAATAGATAAAACTCTCCAATCAAAAGACATGGATTGGCAAATTAAGGTAGAAAATTATAAAAACTGTCAGTCAAAAATTCTATATCTGGCAAAACTGTCTTTTGAAAATGAGGGAAAGTTTAAAATATTTACAGATAAAAAGAAACTAGGAGGGTTAGTCACAAGAGACATGCCCAGCAAAAATTACTAAAGGGAGTCTGACAGGTTGAAAAGAAAAGACAGGAGAGAGTGGCTTTGAGTAATGTGAATAAATGAAGATCTTCATATAAGGAAAATGTTATGTTATACCTTACTAAAATCTGCCTATATAAAAATACAAAAATGGGTTGTCTTTTATGGTGGGAATTTATTAGGGTAAAATCCTACAGTTCCAAGGCTATGAAAATGTCCAAATCAAGGCATCATCAGAGATGCTGTCTTACCCAAAGTTGGCTGCTGGCAGATCCTGGTCACCTATCGTATGACAAGACATAATGGTTGCTGGTCTCAGGAAGGGTAGCTTCTAGCTACTCTGCAGATTCCAGCCTCTGGCCTTTCTCTCAGCCTCTCAGAGTTTCTCTATCTTTCTGCACCTGTGGGCATTCACGGAGTTCTCTCACACAGTGGGGTGAAATGGCAGTTCTTTTTCTCTGTACTTTGTTTATATGACTCATATAAAAGGGTTAAACCCTCCCTGGGTCACACAATTTAATCAAAGGCCCTTAAATGAAGTGATCTAATTGAAAGGTCCCTTAACTGAATCTAACCTAAAGGTCCTAAATAAAATAGGGTTACACATACAGGAATGGGTGAGCTTAAAAACATAATTTTCTGAGGTCCACAAAAGAATCACACCAGCACATTCCAATCTCTTGACACCCAAAATACATATTTTTTTCCATATGCAAAATATTACAGCACAATATTTCAAGAATCTTTAAATCATTTCAGTAGCAATGCTAAGGAAAGTATCTCATAAAAGTTAGTTACAGACATGCAATCTGCCTTGGGGCAAAATTCCCCAATGGCTGTAGACTAGCAGTACTTACAAAACAAGTTATGTGCATCCAATATTCAAAGGAGGGCCAGTCACAAGGAAGAACTTGGAAAGAAAATCAGTCATGGGTTCCAAACAGTTTCAAAAACCTGCAGGACATACTCCATTAGATTTAAGATTCTGAGAGTCACCTACATAATGATGGTATTTTATTCTCCTAAGGAATTCATGGAAGCACAGCCCCTCCAACAGCTTGCCCTATAACCATCTTCACAGTTCCACTTCATCAAGAATCTGAGTGGTGACAGAGCTTTAGGACTAATGCCCCAAGAACACTGAGGTGACAACCACAATCATTCCAATCTCTGGGGCATGTGCTCAACACCCTCAAAACAATAGGGTGGCCACCTAAACTCTCTGCAATTCCTGGGAATGTGCTCCACACTCTCTAAAGTTTGGGGTTGCAGAATTCTCCCTGAACAACAGGGCAGAATGCTAGTATTCTTCAAATGAGAGGACAAACTCTACTTCTCCACACATGTGTGTGGTCCCTTTCTTGGTCCAATAAGCTGTCATAATACCAGACCTTAGCTACCACAATTCTGCCCCTAAAGGAGTTTTTCCTTCAATCTCTCACTTTTCTGTCCCTTTTATACTAGGCTGACAATGGTTTAAGCTTATTGGTTTCACATGCAGTTCACAGGGGTCCCAACCATCAGACAAAAGAACTTTCAGCAGCTCCTTTCTGGATAACTGCATTTACAATCCTTATTTGCAAGGGAATGGCTACCTAGCTTGATGTTCATTTAATTAATTCCTCACATGGGGCATTATTCTCTGCAGACTCATTTCCCAGAAGCTCAGAATTTCATGAACCATAAATTTCTTATTTCTTTGTATCTAGGAGACTAGTTCTCAGCTTATCACTTTCCTTTTGCATTTTGTTATAAACTGCAAGAAGCCAGGCAGTGTTTCCCACATTTAGTTTAGAAATCTCCTCAGTTAAATGTGCTAGCTCATCACTTTCAAATTCTGCCTTCCATCTTACATCAAGAGTCAATTTTGCCAAGTTCTCTTCAACTTTAAAACAAGTATCATATTTCCTCCAGTTTCTGATAATACATTCATCAATAACTGGCAAAGAACTGAAAAATCTACAAATATATGGAATTTAAGACACTCAATCTTAATCAGTGGGTCAAAGAAGAAATTGCAAAGGAAATCAGTAAATATCTTGAGACAAATGAAAATGAGAACAAAAAATATCAAAACTTTATGGGATGCACTGAAGGCAGTTCTGAGAGGGAGATTTAGAGCCCTAAATGCTTACAATATAAAAGAAGACAAATTTCAAACCAGAGACCTAACCTCATAACTGGAAAATGAGAAAATAAGAGCAAACTATACTCAAAGCAAGCATAAGGAAAGAAATAACATAGATTAGATTACTTACATAAACAAAAAAATGAAAAATTTGAAGGGAGAAATAGACAGTAGTACAATAATATTTGGAAAGCTTAATTTCCTGCTTTTGTCAATGCATAGAACTAGACAGATGATCAATAAGGAAATAGAGGACTTGAACAATACTATAAACCAACCAGATTCAGCAGAATATACATTCTTCTTAATTCCACAGGGAACATTCCCAGGAAAGAACATACATTACCCCCACAGCATATATAGAAACACTGAAATTGTATTTTATTTCACCAAAGTAGAATGAAACTAGAAATCAATAACAGAAGAGAATTTGGAAATTTCAGAAATAAGTGGAAATTGAACAACACACTCTTAAACAATCACATTTCAGAGATGAACTATGGGAAAGTGTGGGAGGAGAAGGTAGTGGAGCATATGGGAATCCCCTACATTTTTTATGTAACATTTATGTAATTTAAGTATCCTTTTAAAAATTACTTACATGGCCCTGCCCCAGGAGTCCCAGAGCTGTGGAAACTCTTCCTGGTTTCTACAGGAATGAAACTTTCCACCTTCCTGTACAGGCTGCACTAGGGTCCCTGGGGATGAACTTGGAGGCATTTCCAGGATGGTCTAGTAAGAAAAGGTGGTTTGGTACCCTCTTCTCACCAGAATTCTGTGACCTCCTGCATGATTCACCACTGGGGGGCACTTAGTCACAGGCCTCTCCACCTTTATTTTACCAACCTTTTGTCCTGTCCTCAGGAGAGATGCACAATTTGTCGGTGTATTTGTTGGGGTTCAAGGATGTTACCTTGTCTAGGAGCACACTTCCAGTTGGACACATGTCAGGTCCAACCCACTGTTCCCACCCCAGGGTACACATAGCTGCAGTGGTTGCAGAAGCCCAGAAGGGGGACTGCTTAAGCACAGGGGTTGGTGAGTACCCTCCTCCACAGCCTGCTTCTTGGAATCTGCCCCCAGGAATCCTTGCCAGGTTTTCACTGTATGTGTGTGTGTGTGTGTTGGTGGAGGGTGAGGAATGTTTTCCATCATGTAAGTAAAGAAAAAGAAACCACTTTTGTTTTTCATTCCTGTGAATTTCTCATGTTTGCTACTACTATGTCACATTAACATTGTCCCCAGGGAGTGAAAAATTAACGAGTTAATTAGAATCACAAAGCATATTTTTACACTGAGAAAAAAAATTATGTTCCTGACACACTTTATATCATAATATCTGACCCACCCTGAGCTCAATGAAGTATCTAATGTCCACACCCTGCAAGGTGTGATCAAGTGTCTTAGGACCTGAGCTGGGTAAGTATTGGTCTCCACCTGTCACTGTGTCTGGAATGTGTATTAAACTCTCTCTGCATCTCTGTCACCACCTATATATAAAAAGGAGGAAAACTCAGAGGGCTACTTTGAGGTTCTTGTGGGAACCAAATATAAAGATCAGAATAAAATTTGTGCTCCCTTTTAAATTTAATGGTCTCTTCTGAATTTAAATACCCTGTGAGCAAGTCTCAGAGTAACAATTTGCAATATCACAGTCCTCCCTTGGTTCATTTTGCCACAATTATTATTCAGAGTTGTGATTTATGTGGTTCAAACATGTTTTTCCATCTTCCTCTTTGTAGTAGTGAAAAAGCAAATGAAATCACTTCTCTGTGTTACTGCTATAGTTGTGTGAAATTAGACTTCCAATGGGAAGCAGGTTGGAGAATAGGAATGCATCTTTTAAATTGAATACTAATTAAGAAAACCTTACATATAGCAGTGTTGCAGCAGGAGCATGTTGGGGCCATAAGCCAGGGCTCAAAAACATATTCTACCAGGCCTTGGAACTTATCTTTCCACTCCTGCTTTTTAACTATGAACTCTAGGAGAGCAAGGTAATCTGTTTAGCATTCCTTTGAGTTGGCCACTCCCAAGGAAAACATAAAGCAAAATGTCTCCCCCCACCTAATGATTCCAAATGGTTTGATGGTGTTTTCTAGGTTAGAAAGATGAGGGAATGGATATCTCTGAGTGTTGAATGTTCTCAGATCCCCTACTATTGTTAACCAGACATATTGTGGGAAAGCTCACCCATAGAATTATAATTAGGAATTTTTATACTCTGATTTTGAGAAAAAATGCTGGGGAGGCTAGGGTGGGAGGTGGACTTGAAGGGTGGGGAAGATGTAGACACTTCATCTGGAACCTGGGTCCCTGCAAGGCCCTAGACAGAAGCCAGAAAGGGGGCCACAAAACTATGGTCCTTGCAGGTCCCAAAGTCAGAGGGAAAGAAAGATAGGATGCCAGCTATGATTTTACATACATGAATGTCATAGTTTTTTTGGAACAAGTTATTCCAAAGATACTTGTGGTTTTCAAAACAGGAGTGGCTACATGTACCATAATGTAAAGGACATACTGAATGTACAATATGAATAAACTTTCAAAACACCACTGCTGCTTTCAGAGCTGAGCAACTAGGGGGGTGACTAAACATGAGGTAAGGCAGTGGGCACTGTAACTCAGAGACCAGCTCTGTGCTCTTCTTCAGGGTATGAGGTCACAAGATTGTTCTTGATAATTACACTTCATAGCTGATTTTACAGAGCATTGGACAGAGCTGGCACTGAACAACTATGTGGGAAGTTGAAAAAAATTAATATATGTTATATGTATGTGTGTGTATATGTAAATGCGTATTGTGTGTATAAATCTATCAATATATGAATGAATAAATATATGTATATATTTGTATAAATATATGTGTATAAATATATATGTGTATGTATTTTGAAATATAAGGGAGTGAATAATGTTTATAACAGAGCATTTACTTCTGTAAGATGAGTATAACAAATATCATTTATATTGATGTAAAAGAGGGATTTGAAATTTTCAGCCTCCAAGTGTAAGTGAGGTTAGCTATGCCACCTAAGTCATGCTAGAAATTTCTCTCAAGTGTCCTCCTGAACCAGTAATAAGGGAAAAGATGGGAAGGGTCTCCTTGGCATAACGTTATATAATTCAGTAATTAGAGCTGCATTGCCAGGATTTCAGCACCAGGCCTGTCCATTCTTAGATGAACCACTTAGGGCAATTTGCTTATCCCCTCTGTTCCTCCATTTACTTTTCAGAAAGTGGGATTGATGGTGACAGTGTCCTCCTCAGATAGTGTGCAAGAATATTTATATAAAGATAATTAGAACATCCCACTTAAATGTTAGATTGTTACTATGATCATTTATTCTTTTTTTTTTCATAAAATGGATCATTTCATTTAATTCTTTTTTTTTATTGTGGGTAAAAATCAAAATTTTCACAATACATAACAATATTTGTAAAATGATATATAAATACATATGCATATATGTGAATTTGTTTACATAAATGTTAAATTATATATATATATATATATATATATTTTAAAGGTGCTTAGATTACCTAAATATTACTCAGAAATTACAGGGATTCCCCTGTTTCCCACCTCCCTCACCTCCAACAACATCCCACACCACCATCCTTCATCCATGTGGCACAATACCCACAATGGATATACATATCCTAGGGCCTTCCACCGAGCATAGACCACAATTCACATCATAAACCACACTCTCTGCCACACAGTTCTGCATGGTATATGCTCATGCAAAATGGCCTACATCCATCGCAACAACGCTACTCAGGACAACCCCCAAGTCCCAAAAACCCCTGTATTTTGACTGCCCCTCCTCTCCCTGCCCCCAAAATGTCCAGTGGCCACTGGCTCCACCTCACTGTTACAATTTCTTCCATTGCTTGAATCACAATATGTCTACAACAGAACAACACCAAGTCCATTCTAGTCCACAGCTCCTCCCCCAATCCTGAGGGGACTGGGATGGTGATGCCCACTCCACCTCCAAGTGAAAGAGGGCTTATATCCCATGGATATGGTGGATGGGATTATGCTGCCTGCAGCTGCAGGCCCTCTCCATTCCCTGGGATGGCAGTTGCTCATTGTTGTCTACTCACCAGGTTACTTGGATGAGTCCATTGAGCTGTACGGTAGGAGTTGCAGCTCCACCAAGATTCCAGGCACAGCTGGCACATAGGTAGGCCAGAGGCTTCAGTCCCTGGAAGTACACCTAACAACTCCAGCATTACATATAGGTTTGAATAGAAGGGACTGATGGACCATGTGCAGGGAGGACTTAATTGAGTCCTACTCTGTCACTCTCAGGGGCACAGATTTCAATGAGGAGCCCACTAATTAGGCATCAATCTCTGGGGCTATCCTGGCTTATATAGGACCGGGGGTCTCCAGAACCCTCAGGGGTCCCTCTGTGTGGGATGATATCCACTTTGGTGTTCTATGAGATCCTACTCTGGTGTGCGTAAGCACACTCTCTTTGAAGTCTCATAGCCATGTGAACTCATTTCTCTTTATCTTTTCCCCCTTTTATTCAAGGTCTTTTTCCAATCATGTTGCCAGTTGGCACTTGGTATTAATCCCTCGTTGCCAGGGAGGCTCATCCCCGGGAGTCATGTCCCACATTGGGGGGAAGGTAATGCATTCATATGCTGAGTTTGTCATAGTGAGAGGCCACATTTGAGCAACAAGGAGGCTCTCAGGTGATCATTTATTCTTAAAGCAATCTTGACAGAAGAATACAGTTTACAACTTTATAGATAAATGGAGGACCTATCTCCTATGAGCCCTCTCACTCCACTCACATTGGGAATATTCCTTACTCCTAAGGGACCAGTTGCTGCCTTTACCAAAGCTTGTCTCTCTGCCTATTACTTAAATTTCTGTCCACTTAGCAGCAACAGATTTGCATGATTCCTTGGTAAATGGACTGGCCACAACCTCTTATACTGCCAGGATAGGACACAGTTGTTGTTTTTTTTTGAGGTACTGGAGGCAGAGATTGAAATCTTGACCTCATATGTGGGAAACTGGTGCTCAACCACTGAGCCTTATCAGCTCCCCTGGGTTGGATTTTGCATTTGTTTGTTGTCTTTTTTTTTTAAGGAGGCACCAGGACCAAATCCAGGGCCTTCCAGCTGCTCAACTACTTGAGCAACATCCATGCCCTAGGAGAATCTTTTGATTATAGTACTTCAGATAAGGTTTGGCCCACCTCAATCAGGATAGGTCTTAATCCCATTATAGAAGTCCTTTGTAAAAGAATGGAAATCAGACAGAAAGAAAGCCACAGAAGGAGCAGCCAGAAGCTGAACATCAACAGAACCTGAAGAGAAGGGAGAGACCAGGAAATGCTGCAATGTGTCTTGCTCTGTGACAAGATAAGGGCCAAGGATTGCCAGAAACAATTCCCAGAGTGCCAGTCTTCTAGGAGAAACCATCCCCTTGATGATGTCTTGATCTAAATTTTCTCTTTAACTCAAAACCATGAGCTAAGAAATTCCCAAAGTTTAAGCCAATCCTTTACATGGTTTTTGCTTAAGCAGCCAAAGAAACTAAAACACTCCTCAAATAATATTATTTAAACAGCTCAATGATCAATTCTAGCCTCTCTTCATTACTAATTTCATGCAATCTGACCCATTCCTTTGACTGAGGACATTTCTTTCATTTCTGTCCCTAAAATGACAGTGACCATACTATCATTTAGATCTCATTTTTGAGCTTCTACCTCTCTATGCTTGTGTGTTATGTAAGGGCAAATTCAAATTTAAAAATGTGAAAGTCTTTGTTGTCCCTTTTGAACATAAGGGAAGAGACAACCTTCTCTCTCCCATCTCTCTGAGTATTTATTTTATAAAACCCATAATCATAAGTAAAACCACTTTCTTTGTCATTTTGAAATGCATGTATTTGAAATATGTGTAAAAGTTTAAATGAGTCTTTTGTAAATTTTTCCATACAAGATAAAGTACAAGAAAGCCATTTCTTTCAAATGTAATCAATGAAAATTTCTCCTGATATCCTGATAAGAGATGAGGACAACTTCTGGAGATAGGGGTTTTGGGG
Organism: Cabassous unicinctus; assembly: GCA_029593785.1. Lineage (NCBI taxonomy): Eukaryota > Metazoa > Chordata > Mammalia > Cingulata > Chlamyphoridae > Cabassous > Cabassous unicinctus. Next base: position 1,882 of record JAQZBX010034482.1, on the reverse strand, counting down.
TGTGTGTTCCTGGCTCCAAATTGCAAAACTACCTCTGGTCATGAAGGTATGAGAAATAACTTGAGCATATGTATAAAATGGATTGTATCTGCTTAGTCATAAAAAAAGCTGAAGGTTTCTTTCTGTCTTTGAATCTCTGCAGATTGCCTGTGAGGCATCACATTTTGCTTTAATGTTTATTCAATGATAAAAATTGTTTTTCTTTCTCTTCTACCTTTGTAAAGAGGTTTACTTTGGTGTTGGGGGATGATTTTGTTTTTATTTATATTTCCCTAAAATTCACTGGCACCTAAATTGGTATATATCTTGAACTGAATACATTATTTTCCTCCAAACAAGTGAAAGTTACATCTTAATTAATGGCTCCAATAGGTATTCCAGAATTAATACCTGAAACCCCCTTTCAGCACCATAGAAACCTTATGGAATCTTGTTATTTTTTCTGCACTGAGTACTATTGTCATCCTTCATCACCTCCCAATCTCACATGCACATATGCCCACACATTATTCATTTTCCTTCAATAACAGTTTTAATGTTATTCCCTCTGAATTCCTCCTTTATCTGAACTCCCACCTATTTTAGCCTTTCCCTTCTCTGGTGAAGTTTTTTTTTTTAACAGAACACTATATCTTCAGGCAATACCTGTATTATGTAATTATATGTTTATTTATTCGTTTGTTTCATTGTCTCCCATTTTTCCTATGGAACTAATTGCAGAGAAATAAACCCCAGAATCTTAAAATAAGAGAGGTTCCCCTCTGGCCATTATATATGAAATAAATTCTAGAGGAAGTTCTTCTCAACAATAATCAAACATGCCCTCAGATAGCTTGCCCCCAGATGTCTGCAGTGAGATTACACAACTATCTTTCAAAATAAAAGGGGTCCAACTCTCCTGGGGAAATTTCTCACCAGTACTCACCTGAAATCAAAGAGAGGGAAAATCCAGGGACACTGGGTCATCACTGAGGATGCTATCACCACATTCCAGAGCTCAGAGTTTCTTTCTTTTTTTATTTTATTAGAGATGTTGTGGGTTTACAGAAAAACCATGCACAAAATACAGGATTTCTGTATACCACCCACCACCAACAACAACCTACATTGGTGTGGATATTTGTTACACTTTTTGATAGGACATTTTTATAATTGCCCAATTATTATATGTCTATAGTTTAACTTACAGCTTAATGTTTGTGTTGTGTAGTTTCATGGATTTTTATTTAAAAATTATGTTACCATATATACAATCTAACATATTCCCTTTTAATCATATTCAGGTCTAGATTTCAGTGCTGTTAATTGTGTTCATAATATTGTGCCACTATCATCACCATACATTACCAAAACATTTCCATCATTCCAAGTAGGAGCCCTATATATTTCAAGCCTTAAATTCCCATTCCCTTTCCCCACTCTACTCCTGGTAACCTATATTCCAGATTGTGACTTTATGAGTTTGCTTATTCTAATTGTTTCAAATCAGGGAAATCATAAATATTTGTCCTTTGTGCCTGTCTTATTTCAGTCAACATGTCTTCAGTGTTCATCCATGTTGTCACATGTATCAAGGATTCATTCATTTTTACAGCTGAAAAATATTCCATTGTATGTACATACTGTGGTATATATCACATTTTATTTATCCATTCATTGGTTCATGGACACTTGGGTGACCCAGCCTGTGGGTCAGTCGAACCGGAACCTGAAAGAGGGAGTGGGAATTGGGGGGACAAGAGACACGAAGAATGACAGCAAGACAGGATTCTGATCAAGCTGCAAAAGTTTATTGAAGAGGCAGGGTATATATAATCTGAGGGAGGAGGGTGAGGATTGGTGGATCTGAGGGTGGGTGGCGGTCTAGAATTGGCTAATGCTG
>JAQZBX010034481.1:0-24975 GCA_029593785.1 Cabassous unicinctus | reverse complement strand
TGTGTGTGTATATATATATATATATATATATATATATATATACATAAAAGCATCTTTTAACAACATTACATTGTTAAAAACAGTCCAGTTGTTAACAGGATAAATAAGAGAACATTTTCTCCTGAATGATAACAAATACATAATACAAATATAGGGTGTTAATAATTGGGTGGGTTAGGAGAAAAATACACCAAATGTAAGATATGGGCTATAGTTATTAAAATATTTAGACAATGCTCTTTTATAGTTTTTAAAAAATGTTTCATAACAATGCAAGGCATTGGTTATGGGGAGATATATGGGAGCCTTGTATGATGGCACATATGTTTGTTTCATAAATTCAAAAATTTTACTATATATTTATTGCTTATATATGTTCATGCATGAATGCTATATTTAAATAAAATTTTATTTTAAAAAAGTTATCTTTTAAAAAGTACACTAACAATGTTTAGTGCTGAATTATGGGATTAACAGCATTTTTCTGGACATTTTTCATACATTTTCTGATCTGAATTTATTAAAAATGGATTATATTGCTTTTATTATCATTCAAATAAAGTAATAAAAGTTTTACTTTCTTATCCAGGGTATGGTTCTATACTACTTCATAGACTACTTTTCGAAGGAGACTCGGTAACTCTTCAGTATTCATTAATATCTGTGATGATAGAAACATGTGTTTAAATATAATTTACCTGTAAATAGAAGAACCTAATGTTAACTTTGAGAGATAAGTATAAGGAAGGAATCACTGATTATACCTACCTCTCTGAATGCATTTGGAGAAGATGTAACAGGTTTATCCCATGTCAAGGCATTTTGTTTGTAGCAATCACTGACCCATCACTTATTGCTGTTTGTACAAGTTCATCCCTTTTTTTTTCTTAAGTATAATATTACTTTTCCACAATTAATGATTTGAAAATTATTGCCAAGAGAGACTTCCCAAATATTATGATTTTATGGGCTGATTTTATTTTTGCTCTATAGGTTTAACTCTCCTGTGTGGGCCACAAGAATCTCAGCTAAAATAATGGATTTCTTTGTTCAAAAAAACCACCAAAGCTTTAACAAACAATCTCAATTGTGTAAAACTTAATGAATGGAGGGCATATCTCCCTAAACCTCCTTCTTACACATTTGTCATTCTTGCTTTCTTAGTGACTAAAAGGATTGTGTTATAAAGGTCAGTTGATCACAACTCTAACCTCATTTAAAGTCCTGAAACAGAAAACTATGTTAAAGCAGAAAAAGTCGGGATTGTAAGCCCCATTAATTCAAAAACTATAGAAAGTTTCTCTATTGTAGTAGGCCCCTGAAGTCTGCTCTTTTAACCCTTTTTCTTAAAATGCCCAAGCTAAACCTAGAGAGAGCTCTTTTGACCCTTTGGTGTCTGGATCCAAGTGGGTTGGAAACTTAGAACCAAAGAACATCTGTAGTCCATGACTGGATATGCTACTGTGGTCTTTTAGGTTCAGGAACCCCCCGAATGTGAACTTAGTAATATTTTCTCATATTACAACATGGAAATATTTGAACACATACTACTCCAGCAGAATGAGTTAAAGATGCTCTGAACTTGCAGTATCCATAGGATTAGAATTAGCAGCTTCAGTCAAGATGATAGGGAAATAAATTCATCCTGTACTCCCTTATGTCTGTGGCCTTTGTGAATAAGAGTTGTAGAAGTGGGAATAAGCTGCACTGGGTTATCTGTGGCTATGGTTTGGCAATGATCTTAGAGTCTGGGATGTAGGACACAGAATGTTCTAGTCATAGGAAAATGGGCACATGAGCCAGTCAGAGTCTTTAAAACAATCTTAACAATACCTGTCTCAAAGAATTATATTGAGTATTGACCAAGAAATATGTGAAAATATCTGGGATACTGAAAAACTGTTATTCTAATTTTGATACCCTGAAGATAGTTTCATGTAAGCCAGAGAAACTGTTCTCTAATATTAAAAATATGAATGAAGCTTAAGAGCAAGAGCATTGATGAACAATATACTGCGCTTCTTAGGACTCATTTTTCTACTTATTAAATGTGAATTTGGACCAGTTTCTCAGCCTCTCCATGCCTCAGTTTCCACATCTGAACAAAGGGAATGATAAGTTACTTATAATATTCATCTTGTGTGGGGTTACATGCTCAAAACGCTCCTGGCATAGAGAAAAGACTCATTATTGTTTGTTGTTATCTTCTGCACAAGAAAGAAAGTTCATGGTGGCAATTACCAAGTTTCTCACAAGAACAGTCTTAACTCATATAGATGTAGCATGTCTTCTTTCATATGTTTGGTAGGATCCTGAGCAAATAAAGAAACCAGGAGAGAAGAAAGACCAAGTTTTGCACAATTGAGTACTGATTGACAAAGGATAATTCTCAAATATTTTTATGTGTTTGATCTTCTATCCACTAAAATACGTGTTATTGAAGGTGAAATTCTCTGAAAACTATGAAGGAGTTATAAGAAATGTGAAATCATGGAGAAATAACAAATTATAAGCACTTTTTATGTATCAGTTACCTTGCTAAATGTTATATCTCATTAGAGTCATATATAATCCCTATGATCATGGTACTGTATTATTTCCCATATTTATATAAGGAAATTTATGCTGACTTGAGCATCATTTGGTCAAGGTGAAAAACCTAATAATTAGAAACACCTGTATTTCAGTCTAGATTGATATGGTTTCTAATCCTGTGCTCTAATCTTTATGTCACTGTACCTAATCAGACACTGATACTGTGATATCTTGTATCCACTGGATGTAATGGGAAAGGAAGTGCTGATTCAGACGAGCTCTGGATTGTTCAGGACCTTTGGTTCAATGAACAGAGGAAGGAAGGACTTAATCCTAAGAAAGATCCCATGTGCTGCAGCTGAACAAGAAAGTGAGGTTGGAGAAGAGAGGACATCACCTATTTTCCTTTCCTACTTTGTTGTCCTAACATGGAGGCCTGCCTAAGCACTATGTTGAAAACTTTGATTCTGTCAGTTTCTAGATGCAGGGTAAGGAGAAGTTCAGACATGGAACTAGGGGCATCCTCTATGGACTGGGAAATGATAGGGCCCTAGAGATGTCATAAACTAAAAGCATGAACTTGGTTATGATTCCCAATTCACCTACTCACTATATGACTCTATGCATGCCACTTAACTTACCCAAGCCTATTATAAATTCTCAAAAAATATAGGGTTATTGAGAGGACAATGGAAAATGATATGTGGTTAACCCAACTAGTTTATTATGCATAGAAAATACTTGGAAAATATTTTCTAAATTGAATTGAGAGAAATGCATGCACCGCCGACATATCCATTACTACTGCACATTGGTTATAATTATTGAATCCTGGATAATGTATGTGATTTTGGGCAAGTTATTCAACTCCTCTGTGCCTCAGTTTTTTCTTTTGCAAAACTGATGGTTACAAAAATAGGAAAGGTCAGTAAAGATTCAATTACTTACTAAAGGAGGGGATGAGATTAGGGTGAGTATATTTGTAAGGCAGAAAATCGGTCATGTATAAATACCAGTGGGAAGAAACTAGGGGAGATAGAAAGAGAGAGAGAGAGAGAGAGAGAGAGAGAGAGAGAGAGAGAGAGAGAGAGAGAGAGAACATAGATAAGGAGGGAGAGAAAGAAAATAAAGATATAGGAGCAAAAAGGAGGTAATCAAGAGAAGCATGTTGTGTATGGAAAATACTGTGAGTTGCAAACTGATCTTTAAATCAAAATGTCAGAATTCCATTTATTTCTGGTGTCAGGTGTTCGTGTGATTGAGGGGAAAGTGGAATCCATTATCAATCCAGAGGTGTTGATCTGATTTAGTCTAAATCAATTACGGTACTTCTGTTCCCCTTTCCATTGATTGTTTTATCAAAGTCATGTGACACATTCTAGCCAATGAGTCAAGAGAGAAAAATGGCTGGAGGCCATCAGGGAGATGTTTCTGTATTCTGAAAAAAAAGAGTCATGAGGAAATTTTTCCCTTTTCTGAGCAATGCTGTCTACAACGGGTGTTAAAATGGCCTGGAAGGCCATTTTGGGGTGACTGACCATGAGCTTTTGGTCTGGGACTTACCACAGGGCTTTTGGTCTGGTAACTTACCAGTGACAGCTAAAATACACACCATTTGAAAGGTGATTGCTAGCTTATTATTGGAACAATAGAAACCAATTTAATTGCTAAAGGGCATAACAATATTTTGAGAGCTTAAATGCCCATATGTCCTGCATTTTATCAGGTAATGATTCCAGCAAGTAGGTCCCCTTATACATAGGATGTAAACTCGAGGACCTGTGAAAAGGGGGAACTCATTCTCTAAATATGTGGCTTTTATACCTCTGAGCTCTACACTTTATACCCTTGATGAGTTTTCCAACTGCATGCCTAAATGGGCCCCCCACATGATCAGTTATTAGAGGCTTTCTAGAGGTAGTATGGTTACAGATGGTAACTCAAGATTTGGCCAACACTCAATGTGGAAAGCAACAGCAGAGAGATGAGTTGATTAAAGATGGAAAAGATAAATCCACTGAGTGCACAGAATTTTGATTAGTGAGGTATGTGGCAACATAGGAACAGGATGAAAACAATAGTGATATGGTATAGATTTTATCAGTCCTTGGTCAGTAACCATTGGACTGGCAATAGCCTATCGTCTGGCAATATGGTCTGGAAAATGGCTGAGATGACTGGAAGATATAAGAAACCTGGATTATATCAGGTAAAGGATCTGGTTTAAAGCTAATTCAAATTTTAAGAAGGAAATTTAATTTCAGATAAAAAGGGGAGCCAACAAATTATTATGCATAAAAAGAAAGGATAACATTATTTGGCATTCTTTAGCTATATTTACATGTAGCCATAAGAATGAGGCTTTCATTTGCAGATGTAACATTTTATTGGAAATTGAAGGTCCAGTATAGGTACCTGAAGATTTAAGAAGCATTCTTTCTGGAGTCTTCTATGAGATGCATCTCAGTGACACTAGCAACACCTTGTGGGTGAAGACTTGGGAACATAACAAATGTTTGTGTTTTGGTTCTAATTTTACAACTTATATCTACTATAAAAGGCATTTTTTAAGAGAGAAAATGTGAGAACTTTTGACTCCTGAATGCACAAAAAGGCACTGTATTAAAAACAGTGCCACAGGTCACTATGCAGTTATAAACCTAGGTGATGCCCTGTTGAGAAAGGGAGTCAGATAGAATGAATATAATCTATCTGCTGCACATATGCCCTCCTTGGCATACTGTTGGGTTTTCTTTCTTTCTTTTTTTTTTTTTTTGGTTATAGTGTTTTATACGCTAATGCTTATTGATCTTATATTTGCAGATTGAAGACAATAGTCCAAGTAAAGAATACTTGAAAACATACATGGCAACCACATATCTGTAGGATAACTAATTGGACAAAACCCCTAAAAGAAGCCTGATGAAAGTAGCAGAGGTCTAGGAATCCAAGCAGAAATTGCTTTTGCTGAAGAGAGCCTTAGTGAGGAAACAGACTTATTGGCATTTTTGGTCAGTTAGAAGTGTTGTTTTTTCAGAGGACGTGAAAGGATGGAAAGAAAACATCATTCATTTTAGAAAATGGATATAATAAAGTGCAACAGTCAGTTAGACAGCATGCTAGGAGAAAAAGATGTGTAAGAACATGCACACTGTCCCAAGAGGGTCTGTGTATTGTGTTCCTCCAAATGGGTGCATGAGTAGCTCAAATGCAATGGCCCAGGGGTTTGGCAGGAGAAGCACATTAATTAATTCATGGGAAACTTTCGGTCCTCATAGCCTAGGATAATGGCTGAAAAGATGGTGTGATTTGACTAGGTAATTAATAACTTCCAAGGCCCCACACATAAAGTAAACCTGAAGTACCACAGTGCAGTTAGTTGGAACTGGAAACCTTTTAAACTTCATTAGGATTTTACTGGATGGGAAATGATGATAATTAGTTAAAGGTAAAATTAATTGGGATCCCACAACAGTACAGTTTTATGGTATGAAAAGGGCTTGTGTTTAGGCCTACAAGAGATGCAGAACACAGAATTAACTGAAACTTGGGTCTTGATTCATGTACCATTCCATGATATCATTAGTAGATAGGCAAGGAGCAATTTTGTTGGGAAAGTTGAGAAAATACCATTGCAATTCTAAATGACTAGTGTAGCAGTTTGATATTATTGATGAATTCCAAAAGGAAATATTGGATTATGTTTGTAAACTGGTCTTTTCCTTTGGGCATATGAGAATGTATTGGATTCACAGGTTTTACTTTTACTTAATTAAATATGATTAGGGCTTTGATTGGGCCACATCAGTAGGTGCTGTGTCCCCAGCCCTTGGTGGAGTTTTTGGTGCTCAGTTTTTGAGCTGGAGAGCCGGGAAGTAAGAACACAGAGGAGCTTGGAAATGAGGAAAGAGAGAAGACTCCAGGAAAACAGACAAGGCATTCCCCTGATAGTCTACAGCTGGTCTTGTGGGAAAAAAAGCATAGCAGCTAAACCCGGAGAGAACCACAGCCCTGGGAAGAGAGGAACAAAAGAAGCCTGCACTCTTGGCAAACATAGGCAGCCATCTTGCTCCAACAAGTGGCAATAGATTTTGGTGAGGGAAGTAACTTATGCTTTATGGTCTGGTAACTGCAAGCCTCTTCCCCCAATAAATACCCTTTATAAAAGCTAACAGATTTCTGGTATTTTGCATCAGCACCCCTTTTGGCTAACCAATACAAAAGTTTCAAATGATCTTAATTTAACACCTAATGTACTTCCATTTGGTATAATACTGCTGTAACTGGCAGGATTACTCTGATTTTTTTAAAATTATGATAATTTTGATATTGATGATCAAATATGTTGCAAAATTTAATCAAATTTTTCACATGTTCTTTGTCTGATAATAGTTATGGTGGTTTGAAGCTATGTACCCCAGAAAGAACATGTTCTAAAACTTAATATATTCCTGTGGATGTAAACCCATTGTGAGTAGGACATTTCATGCCATTACTTCAATTAAAGTGTAGTCCAGCTCAATGAGGATGGGTCTTAATCCTATATAAGCAGAATGAAAATCAGACAGATAGAGAGAAAGCCACAGATGTATCAGCTAGATGCTAAATTTCAATGGAACTCGGAAGAGAAGGGAAAGGCCAAGAGAGGTTGCCATGTGCATCGCCAAGTGACAGAGGTGTCCAGGACAAAGATCTGGCAGCCAGCCCCAGAATGCCAGTCTTTGGGAATAAAGCACAACATTGATGATGTCTTGATTTGGACTTCTCCTAGCCTCAAACTTGTAAGCCAAAAAATTCCCATAGTTTAATCCAACCCATTGAAATTTCATGGTATTTGCTTCAGTAACCAGGGAAACTAAAACAAAAGTAACAATCAATTCATTGTTTTTAACCTTTTTTTCATTTTTGTGGTAAAATATCCATAACATAAAAATTTACAATTTAACTCATTTTAGTGTACAATTCTGTGACATTGAATACAATAAAAATGTGTAATCATCACCATTTTCTATTTCCAGAACATTTAACAAACTGAAATAGAAAGTCTTTACCCATTAAATTATAACTCTCCATTTCTGCCTCCCCCAGTCTCTGGTAATCTGTATTCTACTTCTGTCACTATGAATTTGCCTATTCCAGAGACTTCATGTAAATAAAATCATGCAATATTTATCCTTATTTTCTGGCTTACTTCATTTGACATAATAATTTCAAGCTCACCCATATTGTAGCATGCATCAGAACTTTATTCCTTTTTATGACTCGATAATTTCTCATTCATTTATATACATATTTTGTTTATCCATTCATCTATTGAGGGACACATGGGTTGTTTCTACCTTTTGTTTATTGTCAATAATGCTGCTATGAATATGTACATAGAAGTATCTGTGTGCTCCTTTCAGTATTTAAAAAAAATAAAAATAAAAATAAAAAACCCAGGCTTAGGATTTTTCTATAGGTTTGGAGAGGGGAGGCCACAGGGAGGAGACCCTGACAATAAAGAAATTGGATCGTACTTTAAGGTAAATACCTAGGGGTGGAGTTCTTGGATCACATAATGATTGTGCCTTACTTTGTGAGAAATGACCAAACTCTTTTCCACAGCAGCTGCATCACTTTACATTCCCATTAGCAATGCAGGAAGTTTTCAGATTTCCCCACATCTTCACTAACATTTGCTATTTTCCGTCTCTTTAATAATAGCCGTCTCATTGGGTGTGAAATGTTATCTCACTGTATTTTTAATTTGCATTTTCCTAATGGCTATTAATGTTGATGCATCTTTCATTCACTTACTGATCATTTGTATATCTTCTGTGGAGAAATGTCTATTCAAAATTTTTGCCTAGTTTTAATTGGGTTGTTTATCTTTTCTTTTCGAGTTGCAGCAGCTATTTGCATATTACGGATTTGAATCCTTACCAGATGTATGATTTATAACTATTTTCTTCCATTCTGTAGGTCCTTTACTAATTTTCATATACAGAGAAAGGTAGGAATCCAACATTATTCTTTTGCATATGGATATCCAGTTGTTCCAACACCAATAGCTGAAGAACCTATTTTTCTTTATCAAATGGACATGTGGACCTTTTTGAAAATCAAGAGGAAATAGATATAATGGTTTATTTCTGTACTCATAATTCTATTGCATTGGTATATGTCTGTCCTTATACCAGTACCACACAGCTTTTATTACTAATGCAGTGTAAAAAGTCTTTAAATTGGTAAGTGTGAGCTTCCTTCTTTTTCAAGATAATTTCAGCTCTTTGGGGCCCCATTAAATTCCATATGAATTTTAGAATTAGGTTTTCATTTTATGCAAAAAAAAACAAAACAAAACCCTGCTGGAATTTCGATAGGGATTGCACTGCATCTGTAAATTGCTTTGGGTGGTATTAACACCTTGAGATACCAAAGCTTCCAATCTATGAACTCAGGATGTATTTACAATTACTTAGATATTATTTCATTTCTTTAAGCAATGTTTTGTAGTCTTCAATGTGTAAGTTTTTCATTTCGTTAAATTTATACCTAGGCATGTTATTGTTTTAAATGCTATTTTAATTGGAAATGTTTCCTCAGTTTCCATTTTGGAATGTTCATTAACTGGTGCATTAACACAAACTGATTTTTATGTGTTTATCTTATTCTCTACAATATTGCTGAATTGATTTGTTAGCTCTCATAGTTTTTAGAGTATTCTTTGGGTTTTTTCTTTATAGAGGACCATGTCATCTGTGAAAATAGTTTTCCTTCTTCCTTTCAAGTTTAGATACCTTTACTTTCTTTTCTTGCCATGATGTTCTGGCTAGAACTTCCAAAATAATGTTAATAGCAGTGGAGAAAGCAGGCATCCTTGTCTTGTTCCTGATATTTGGGAGTAAAAGTCTTTCATTATTGAGTCTAATATCAACTGTGGGTTTTCATATATTTCTTTTTTCATGATCAGAAAGTTCCCTTCTAGTCTCAATATTCTGAGAGTTTTATCAAGAAAGTGTCCTGTGTTTTGTCAAATGCCTATTTTGCATCAAATGAGAGAATCTTTTTTTTTTTCTTTTTCTTCTTTCTTTTAATGTTGGATATTACATTGATTTTCTTATGTTGATCCACTCTTGGATTCCTGGGATAATTCCCACTCATAGTAGTATATATACTTTTAATGTGCTGCTGAATTTGGTTTATTAGTATTTTATTGAGATCTTAGCAGCTATATTATTAAGAAATATTGGTCTGTTATTTTATTTTTGGGTAATATATTCACCTGGCCTTGTTATTAGGGTAATTCTGGCCTTGTAGAATGATTTAGGAAGTGTTTGCTTTTCAATTTATGGCATGTGTTTCAGAAAGTTCATATTAATTCTTCTTTGATAAGGAAGAATTTGATAAAACTATCCAGTGAAGCCATTAATGTTTTGACATTTTGATTAGTGATTCTATCTCTTAACTTGTTATAGGTCTGTTGTTGTTTTCTGTTTCTTTTTGAGTCATATTAGGTAATTTGTGCCTTTCCAGGAATTTTTCAATTTCATCTAAGTTATCTAATTTATTGACAGAAATTGATCATAGTATTTTCTTGTAATTTTTAAATTTTATTTTAAGGACTACAGAATGTTCCCAGTCTCATTTTTTTAATCTTAATTGTCTGCATCTTATTTTATTTTATTATCCAGGGGGGGCAAAATATTTGTAAATTTTATAGACAATTTTAAACAACCAATTTTTGTTTTGTTGATTTGACTGTTTATTTTCTATTTCATATATCTCCACTTTAATCTTTATTACTTCTTTCTTTCCACTCATTTTGAATTTATTTCTAATTTCTCAACATGTAAGTTTAGGTTACTGACTTGAAATCTTTCTTTTTTGTTAATGTAAGCATTTAGAAGGACAAATTTCCCTCTGAGTCTTTGCTGCATTCCAGAAATAGTGGTATATTGTATTTTCATTTTCATTTATCTCAAGATATTTTCTAATTTTCCTTGTGATTTCTTCTTGATCCATTGGTTGTTTAAGAATGTTTAATTTCCATATATTTACAAATTTTATTTTTTTTCTACTTATGTTTGCTTTCTTATGTGATTGATTTTTAGTTTCACTATTTTATGCTCAGAGAAGAAAATATGTACAATTTCAATCCGTCAAAATTTATTTTGCCTTGTTTTTTAGACCTAGTTTATAGTCTATTTGGAGAATGATCTAAGAACACATGTGAAGAATTTGTATTCTGCTGTTTTGGGGGAAATATTCTAAATATATCTCTTCTAGATGGATTATAAATTTTCTCAAGGCCTCTATTTCCTTATTTATCTCTGTCTGGTATATTAAAGCCTTTTTCTACTAATGGACAGTCCTCTGTTTCTCCCTTCAATTCTCTCATTATTTATTTCAAATATTCTGGGTATTTGTAATTACGTGCTTTTAAGTTTATAATTGCCAGATCGCCTTGATGAATCAAACTTTCCATCAGTATCTAGTGTCTTTTTTGGTTTTTGTAACATTTGTTTACTAAAAATTTATTATATCTGATATTTTTTTTTCCTTCCAGCTCTCATTTGCTTAGTATTTACATGGAATATTTTTCCCCATTTTTCACTTTCATCCTATATGTATATTTAAATTTAAGGTGAATATCTTTTAAGTACTATGTACTTGCATCATGCTTTTTATGCATTCTGTTAATGTCTGCCTTCTGTTTGGATAGTTTAAAGTTTTACATTTAATTTAATTGCTGGTAATGCAGGAATTCATTATGACCATTTTGCAATTGTTTTCTTTGGTAAGACTTAGGCCTTTTTAGTCCTTCATTTTTTCCATTACTCCTTATTTTTGTGTTTAGTTGATTTTTTTACTGTCCATTTAGAAACACTTCTCATTTCCTTTTGTGTTTATTTTTAATATGCAACAACTGTAATAACCACATTTGATTTACTAACAATCTAAATTCAATGGCATACTCATTATTTTTTTGTGTTCTTTATCTCTCCACTTTTTGTTTCTTTTGGCACCAATTATATATCTTATTTTAAGAGACAGGGCTATAATGAATATGAGTTGAGCAAATTAATGAATGGCACAAATAAACAAAAACATTCTACAGAATCAAGTAAGCATACAAAAGAATAAAGGAATCTTTATGCTAAAGATTCTTTTAGTAGTTTGTTGACTTTTTAATATCTGATTAATTTCTGTTTTTCTTTTTTACTGTTGTTCTGTTTCTCTGCACTGTATTTGCTTATATTTCAGAATTTGTTCCTTTTCAGATGTTAAAAGATAGTTTTACTGTTTTCTTTGATGGTACATCTATGAGAAAAGTAAAATAATATAAAAAACAATAATAGAAAGTTTACAACAATTTTAATTCTCTCAACAATCCTATATATAGGTATATTTATTTTTGTTTAACAGATGAAGAATATTAGAATATATAAAAGGAATTAATTGTATATTGTGAATAAAGGCTATATCTCAGATTCCAAAATGTGTCTTTGGATTTAACGCCCAGTTCTCTTTCTTTGCTTTCCCATGTATTTCTACCACTCTCTTTCTCTTCCAGTTTCTTTCTCTTTTGCATCTTACTCTTCTTTTCGGAAAGATTGATAAGTCTTTACCTTTTGCCCAACATTGGGAATACTAGAATGAGTAAGACTGCAAGAATAGTAAGGCCAGATATTTTTTTGCCTTCAAGGTCCCATAGTATTAGAGACAAAGATGATAGTAAGACAATGTGGGAAATGCAGTAGTGGATGATCACAACAACCTCTGAGATAGGGGGGGATGTAGCAGCACCACTTTTTAGACTTGAGGAAGCAGTGATGACTATAGGCAGACAAAAAAGAAAAAGAGTAGCTCATGGAATGGGGCAAAGGGCCTGATAGAACCCATGTATGTTTCTGAGTTTTTTTGTACTGTCTATATTAAAATAATTTCAACAAAATAACCAAATAAAATTAATAAGAAAATGAAACAATTTTAAATTTAACCAATAAAATATGATTTTTAAAAAAAATTTTGAAATAAAAGTTTTTTAGGCATTGTTTCTTTTATCACTATAAGATCTGTTGTCTTGTATGTACAGTGACGTTTTCTTCCATATATTCCCCTAGTGTCTTATTTTTTTTTCATTTTATCTGCAAAGAAACTTTAGGATACAGAAAAGTCACATAGCAACTATTAGGGATTCCATATACCAAACAACTTCCCCCTTTCCCTTCTCCTCTATTAATAACATTTTACATGCGGATAGTACACTTATTATAATTGATGAACAAATATTGAAGCATTGCTACTAACTAAAGTCAATGGTTTACATTACGTTTACATTTTGGATTGCACACTTTTATAGGTTTTGATGAAATTTGAGGTGGCCTGTATCTGTTATTGCAAGTTCATGATGAATAATTCTAATGCCCTAAAAGTGCCCTACATTCCATTTTTGAAGAGGCTGTGGATCACAAAAGTGTCACAACAGTGCAAAGGGGGAATCATTAGTGTGCGGTGTCAGGGATGGGGGGATGCATGGGAAGACGTTCACTTGGGGCAGGCCTCTAAGTCATGTGAATATGTTCAAATGTTCATGGGGTATTGTCTCAGTGGGTAGAGATCTACAGAATAATAGAAAGAATATTTAATTCCCATCCGGGGGAGTTCTACTACATTCTCTAATAGGAGAGCAAGAATCACCTGAGGGCAAAATCAATGTCTGGTGAAGGAAGACAAAGCATTATGCCAGGTTCTTGATATTGATGTTTGTACTTATGAACCTTTTGTAATGAAATTCAAACTTATTGTAATAATATATATTCCTGAAGAGTTACCTCTTGAAAGCCTCTTTACTGCTCAGATGTAGCCTCTTTTTAAGCCAAACTCAGCATATAATCTATTTACCCCTTAGTGTGGAGAATGATTCCTGGGGATGAGCTATAAGCAGGGCAGACAGCTCAGGAATTTGGCACCCTGCCAGTGGGTCTTATTTTGGAATTTATGTTCTCCAATATAACAGACTTAGACTCATTTATAAGTTCTTTATACATGGCTCTTCAGCCTCTTTTATTTGAACCTATAATTAGCACTATACTTGATAAATACATGTCCCAGAGACTTAAATCTTTGGCCCATCCATGTGCCAGTTGATCTCTGAATCTCAGCAGAGTTGCAACACGTACTTTCCAGTTCACTGGACACACCCAGGACAACTAACAAGGAAATGATGATGGAAAACGCCCATCCCAAGGAACCGAGAATGCCTGCAACTGCAAACAAGATAATTCCATCAATCTGCCCCATGAGATCCAAGCTCCGTCTCAATGAGAAGAATGGAGGTCGCCATCCTAAAGTCCTTAAGACAGGGGAATGAACAATGGACTAAAGTAAGTATTATTCTACTAAAGATTTATAATTATTTTAACAATGGAATAACTCTTATAATTGATAAAAAGGCAGTGCCCATCAGAGTTTCTGAGGGATGGGGGAGGGAAGAATAGTTGTAATATGGGGGCATTTTCAGGACATTGGAGTTGTCCTGCATGACATTGCAGTGATGGATACAGTACATTATATATTTTTTCATAACCTGCAATTTGTGTGGGACAGAGTGTAAACTATATTGTAAGCTGTAGTGCATGGTTAGTAGCCATGCTTCAATATGCATTCATCAATTTTAACAAATGTACCAGACTAACGAAGGATGTTGTTAATATGGGAAAGTGTGAGAGGGAGAAGGAGTGGGGTATATGGGAACCCCTTATATTTTTATATAACATTTATGCAATCTGAAGCTTCACTAAAAATTAAAGCAAAGCAAAACAAAACAAAATAATGATTTCAGCTTATTCCCTAGTAGGTATTCACAGGCATTTTGTGTAAACACATGCACCCTTGAGTATCTGTGTCTGTATTGCAAATCTTACCATATCATATATTGGCTTTTGAAATTTGCTACATAATATTCTTTTTCATAACTTAGAAGTTATAAAGTTTGTGTAGAGGACTCAGAAATTATAAAGAAGAAAAACACAACCAGTAATATCACCTTTAGAATAAAAAATGAAACAGTTGAAATAATTTTCTGTTTGTTTTGCATTTGCAAAAACATGTTTTTATTCTTGAAATGTAAGTGCCACTATTGGGGATGTGTAACTGTTTTGTTTGGTTTTTTCAGTTCAATAACCTATAAACTGGGCTGAATTGATGGAGAAAATGACTAATGTGATGGATTCTCCTGGGTCTGACCCAGAATGTGGAGCTCCAGAAATTTTCATATACTGTATTTTTAAATGTCACCCTGGCAGGCAACCCACTCATCATGATCACCATTAACATCAACAGGGCCCTAGGATCCCTTATATATTTCTTGTATTATTTACCCCTTTCATATGTCTGCTGCTCTTCCTCCATTACTCCAAAGATGTTACCTGACACTCTGACTGAGGAAAACCTCCTCTTTCAGGGGATGTATTACTCAAGTCTACCAAGCATCTTTTTGGTATACTTGCGATCATCCTGCTCAAGGTATGGCCTAAGAACCCTACATGGCCATTTGCAAACCCTTTCACTACACAGTCATCATGAGCCAGTGAGTTTGTTGCCTCCTCATAGGAGTGGTCTGGGCCGGAGGTTTTCTCCATGCCATCATCCTGTTCTCTTTTCACAATCTGGCTGCCCTTTTAAAGACTCAGGATCATAGACCACTTCATGCATGACTTGAAAACATTATTAAAACTCATCTGCATGGATACTCACACCTGTATCTCTCACATCACCATAGTCATCTTACTCTTCGTGCCCGGCATTTTTATGAATCTGCATCCAGTGATCACCTTCTCCATTGATAAAGTTGTCGTCATGTTTTATATCTCAATAAATCTCATGCTAAACCTCTTGATCTACACTCTATGAAAATCAGAGATGAAAAATTCTATGAGGATGATTTGGCATCAAAAGGTGACTACAACTGGTCACCTAAATGGATGATATTCATAGTTATGGCCAAAAGACCGTCCAAGTGGTTGTACCAACTATACTCATGTCCAAGTGGGGAGAAAACCTGTGAGAATACCCATTTGTACACATTCTAAACAATAAGTGTTTGATAACAATTTCTGGTATTTGGCAATATAATTAGAGACATCGTATTTTATTTGTATACTTTAATTGAAATTATTTAAATGTAATTGAATTTTGACCATTTCATATTTTGTTATTGTTGTATTTCTTTGTGAATTGTCTAAAATCGTTTTACCTATTTTACTGTTGTTTTTTCATACTGATTTTTATGAGCTAATTATATATTAAGATATGATGGCTTTTATACATATAAATATCATTGTAATTTTTGCACCTTATGATTTGTTTTTGATATTTTTAACAAGTAGAATTTTTTATGTTTTATATTTACCTACTCAGCACATTCACTATGTCTCTGGTATGTATATGTTACTTAGACAGTAATTCCTGGTTTCACTTTCACCAAAATATTCTTCCACATTTTTAGCATTTAATTTTTAGTATGTTTCTTTGGTTTTCATATTTCACATTTAAAATTTTTTCATCCATTTGGAATTTATTTTGATATTAAGGAATTTAATAGCTATTAAATTTTAGCTGTTTTCCTAGATGATTGTTTATAGAGTTGCTTATTATTATTAGCTTTTCAACATTTTTTAAATCACAACTTTGTTGCATTTTAAAATTTCCCATGTATTTGGGTTTATTCCAGTATTCTATTGTGTTTCATTGATCACTTTATTCGTGTGCAACTTAACACATGTCATAACTGCATTAAGATTATAATACAATTTGGTATTTGATAACGAAATATACCCTTGTTACTTTTTTTTTCTTTAATTATGCCAGGTCTTGCATATTTGTTTCACACTAAATTTAAAATAAATTAGTTTAGTCACAAAACAAAGTTCATTTAGTGTTTTCAATCAGATTTGATTTAGGAAAATCAATTTACAAAGAATTTGTATATTTAGAGAATTGAGAATTCTTATCATGAACATAGATTTTATTTGAAGCTTCTTTTATGCTCTTCAAAAATGATTCACATTTTAAAAAAATAAATGTAGCATGTTTCTTGACAAATTTACTTTTTTTGTATTTTGTTGTTTTGCTGTTGTAAATGGAATTTTGCTTTCTATTAATTATCAAAGGGTCTGTTGTTTAAATATATGTAATATATATGATTTTAAAAATTTAGTAATGTGCAATTTTGACAAACATATAAGCTGTATAATCACACCAAAATCCAGATATAGACTATTCATTACCTGAAAATATTCTCTTGTGCCCTTTTGTATTCAACTCTCTTCCTTCTTCCAGGTACTTGCTAAACTTGATCTATTTCTATCCATACTTGCTTTTACTTAAATGTTATGAAAATTGAATTAAACAGCATATATTCATTGATATTAGCTGTACATTTTTGGAAATGCCTTTTATCATACTGAGGAAATTTTCTTGTGTTGTTATTCTACCAGGAACTACTATCATAAGTAGAAGTTGAATTTTGTCAAATAATGTTTTGTATCAATTGAGATGAACTATAATTTTATATCTGTAGTTTTTCATATGGCAATATACACTGATTATATATTTACTTATTACACAGTAGTATATTAAAATAAACACAGCCTGCACTCTGGGAGACTGTGGCACTTTGATTAATTATTGACTGAGAAGACCCAGGATACGGGATTGCCAGCTGTTCTCCATTTCCAGTTGAGTGACTTAAAGAGCATGGATGTAAAATGACTAATGCAGTGCATGGATCCTTCAACCTGACTGCTCACTTGGAGTTTTTCCCTCTAAGAGGATGTTAGCAGAAATAGGCTGACACTGGCCCTTAGTGAGAATTTCCTTACAGTGGACAGAAGAACCCAAGGTGACTGAACTTTGATTTCATACAAATGAGAAGGGGACTGAATTTTGTAATCCCCTCACATATATTTTTTCCTTCTAAGGCTAAAGTCCTCATTAGGTCTACCTGGGCCCATATATATTTCAGTGTTATCTGATCTAGGAGTTAGAATTAGTGCTTCTGTGGTGAAAACAAGGAGCTGTATGCAGAACACATGTAGACAGATTAACAGTAAATAGGAGACCTTGCATATGTTTTATTCATTCCAGCAGCCAGGCTTTAAGGTGATAAGCATTATGGATACAATTTTTTATGATCTGTGATGATCCTTATATTCCTAACATTTAAGAGTCATAGCATTCTTCTGAGAGGAAAGGAAAATCTGTGGGATAAGGATTATAGGAAATTGGTTCAAAATTTATAAGATAAGCTAAGAAGATTTTGCAGTGGAAGGACTGTCTAGAATAGCCAAAAAAAGTTGGTCAAGAAGCTTTTGAAAATCTAGCTCTTATTGGAGTACATAATTGTTGTTGGCACCCTCTAGTGTATGATTGCACAATTTTCATCAGCATTGCATTTCATCTTAGATAAAGTGGGAGGAAGATGATGTATTCACTTATGGTTTAAACAATCCATTTAGTGTTGTGTATTACACAGAAGCATAAAGACCTCTATTTGGAAATAATTTATTTTGATTAGAAGCCAAGTTACAATGTAAATGTTGCCCCCCCGGAGTTCTGTAACACAGCACATTAATTTGGGAGGTGTTCTGTGTTTTCAATTTCTGTCATCCCTCCAAACCAATGAATTTCTGGTTTGCCCCAACTCTCACAATAATATGTCTACTCTGTCTTCAACTATTGGGATGGAAATGATGCTTTTTCAACAAAATACTTAGCCATGACACCATTATAGGTATATTAAGAACTCTTCCTGATGGCTTGTTCTATTCCTGAAGCTTTGCAAGGTAGTGTTCTACTGACTATGTAAATCTATGGATTTTCAAAACACTGTGACATTTTTACATCAATTAGCAAGTTCCTTTTGGTCAAAATTCATAAAGGCAAAGGAGTTTCAACTTGGAATGAATTTTAGTCATCATGTATTCAAACACTGATAATATATGAATGATGAAATTTTGAAGATTTAGATAGCAAAGTGATCAAAATATACTTAAACCCACATGCTATGACTGTAACCCCATATATTTTTAAAATATGTACGGATTTTGTTTTTGTCTTCTCTATTCACATGCACTCTTACCCAAGATCATTAGATCATTCCTTGGCTCCAGAGTTTCCTCATGGCATTTTTTGCCTCTGCATTTCTGAGTGTGTAGGTTAAAGGGTTTAACATGGGTGTTATTATAGAAAAAACACAGCCACTGCATTGTCAATGCAGAAGGTGGGCATGGGACGAAGGTACACAAATATACAAGGCACAAAAGATAAGATGACCACTATGATATGGAAAGAGCAGGTGGAGAGAGCTTTCCACTGTCCTTCAGAGCTGTGAGTTCTGAGGGAGCAAAGGATGAGGACAAATGAGATGATAAGAATAGAAAAATGAGCATACACATCAGTCCACTATTGACTGCAACAAAGAGTCCAAAGATGTGAGTGTCAGAGCAGGAGAGTTTCAGCAGAAGGGTAAGATTACAGGCAAAATGGTCAATCAATTGGGACTACAGAAGGGCAAACAGAGTATAAAAAGGATTTGAATCAATGCATAAAGCAATCCCTCAGCCCAGGACACAATCACCAGGAGGACACACAGCCTCTGCTTCATTATGAACTTATAATGCAGGGGCCTGCAGAAGACCACATAGCGGTCATAGGCCATCACCATAAGCAATATGATCACTACTCCTCCAAGGAAATGGACTCTGCAAAGAGCTGAGTAATGTACCCACTGTAGGAGATAGTTTTCTTCTCAGTGAGTAAGTCAAATATCATTTTTATGGCCATGGTAATAGAAAAGGAGCCATATAGAGAGAACAAAAAAGACAGAAAAAAATACATGGGTGAACCCAAGGCTGGGCTGATGGCGATGGTCACTACAATATGTAGGTTGCTGGCCAGAGTGAGAAAGTAGATGAGTGTAAACAAGATAAACAAAAGTTTCTGCACATCTGTGTTCTGTGTCCGGCCGAGTAGGGTAAATTTTGTCACATTGTTCACTCATTCCATGAATCCAATTTGGTAATCAGATAATTGATATATCCACAAAGAGCACACAGTCTGCAAAAAATATACATGAAATTTGATTAAAAAATAATATTTGTCAGGGTTATTTGTTTCCTGTAAGATTTATGGAAACCCCAAGATGATAAATCCCAGGCTGGGCTTTATTATTAGTTTCATATTTAATATATAATTCTCTTCCACACACATACACACACACATATTAATGTTTTTATGACTCTTGAATGCCAGGCAGCTTTCCCACAATTATTCCCAATTACTGCCAAGGTATTTTTCCCAAAGAAATATTGGAATAAAATAGGACTTGTAAGGTAGAACAGAGGCTTGAATTCATAAGCATGTACTCCATTGTAGCTCTTCCCTATCTACTCATGCTAATGATGCTAAAATACAAAGTTTGTTATAATTTTCACCATATTTCAATGTGATTATAAAACTTCACATGAGTTTTATTTGCAATTAGGGAGAATTTAGTCACATTTCAAAATCATCTGAACTCAGTGCCTATATGAAGCTGTAGTAAGATATACCCAGGCATTTAGAGTGTGAACTTATGCTATATCCAAGCAAAATTGTATGAGAATATCATAGATCCTTTAAGGAACACCTCTGGAAGAAGAATATTCTTTAAAGGATACAGCAGAGCTTGAAGCAATCCATTATTCCCCAAATTTTTTGAAATTTTAGAGTTCACTATTTGAGGAATTACTGTCATATTCAGAGGGGCAATAAAAGTTTAGTGGGGACAGTAAAAGACATTTCTGTGGCTGATTTTTCCAAAATCTTTATATCATTACCAAAGGCAGGAAAACAAAGAATTGTATATACAAAAGCTCATAAAAAAGCATAATTTAGCTCAAAACAAAGCAAAGGGATAAATACATATCTGACCTCTGAAAGAATAGGGTATGTTTAGTGAGAATGTAGTCATATAAGATACAGGGCAAAACCAATGGATTGAAATACACAAAGACATGGAACATACGTGACAAATATTTGCAAATATAGCAGACATGTATTATTATAGAACTATAATAGTAGTTACAAATAAGGAAAAAGTCTATTCACAACATTATAAAAAGGGCAAAGTAATGCAGAAGTAAATCTCATACAAAACTGTGAGATACCTAAAAAAACTTTTTTTTTTTCTATTCTAAAAGCTAAAAAAATGCAACCTAAATAATGAAATATTTTAACTGGCAAATTGGCAAAGACTAAGGAGAATCATATTACCTAGTGCTGGTGAGTATGCATAGGTACACAGTGTTCTGGAAATAACTTTGACTTTATATAATAAGGGCTTTAAATTGGTCATATCCCTTCATCCACTACTCCTTACGCTTAGAAATCTACTCTAGATAAAAATATGGGCACAATTTATGCATACAGATTATATTTCATAACGTTTTTATAATAGTAAAAAATAAAAAAAAACTACCTCAATACCTACATAAATGGAACAGTTAAATTAATTATGATATGTAACTTTGAATTATCAGGTAGACATTAAAGTGTTTTGTAAGATTTACTGATGTGGAAAGGTATTTTCAGTAAAATATTGAATGAAAAATGCAAGATCCAAAATGTCATATATATTAGGATCTCAATTGTCTGAAATGGCTTGTATACTTGGACAAATATCTTTAAAATGTAAAAACTAACAATGAATTACACTTATCTGAATTTGGGATTAACAACAACTTTTATGGACTTCTTTCATAGATTTTCTGATCTGAGTTTACTATAAAGAAAATATACTGCATTTATTTTCAGTAAAATAATTTTCAAAGGTTTTGCTTTTTTATCTATTGTCTAGGCCCACAATATCTCAATGACTCTATTCTAAATAGATTGTTTATATCATCCATTATTCATAATCAGTCACATGTCTAAATATAATCTACCTGTAAATTGAACTGTAGTATCAACTTGATTGAAAATACTAATAAGATTATACCTACCTCTTTGAATGCATTTGGAGAAGTGACAAGTTCATTCTACAACAAGGGATTTTATTTGCAGCAATCATTGACCCATCATTTTCTGCTGATTCGCAAATTTACCCATTTTTGCCTTAAGTCAAGATTTCTTAACAAGGGGCCTGTAATCTTAAATTGAAATTAAAAAAAAAATATTACTCTTGTGGGGCCGTGTTGGTGTGGGTGTTATATATTTATTAAATAATACACAGTATAGTGTGGACTTAGTAAGGGTCCGTGGTTTTCACCTGACTGGCAAAGGAGTCTATGGAACAAAAGAGGTTAAGAATCCCTGTCTTAAGTGGCATTATTTCTTTTCCTCAATTGGTGCCTTGAAAAAGTTTATTAAGAGACGCTTCCTAAATAATTCTGAGTTCGTGGGCTGAGTTTAGTTTTGCTCTAAAGGCTTAACTATCATGTGTGGGTCACATTCAGGCCTGCTAAGATAATTAATTTCTTAATCAGAAAACTTCCAAAAAATTAAATTCAGTAGAAATTTATGGTGTGGAAAACCTAACAAATGGCAGACATCTCTCCGTAAGACCTCTCCTTACACATTTGCTCATTCTTGCTTTTTTGGTGACCAGGAGATGATATTATAACAGTCACTTGATCAGAATTCTAACTTTATTTAAACCCTCAAATTAGCAACTTACATTAAAACAGAAAAACTAAGGCTTTTATAAACTCAGCAACTGTAGAACATTTCCGTTTGATCAGGTTTCTGAAATCTGTTTTAAGCCTTTTCCTTACACAGTCAGTGCTAAGCTCATGTGAAATCTAGAGATAGCTCCTTTGGTCCTTCAGTGTCTGAATCCAAATGGCTGAAATCTTAGAACCAAGCAGCATATGTAATGTGTGGTTGGTTATGCTGATGTGCTCTTCAATATTCAGGAATCCCCAGAGTTTACAACTACTACTATTTTCATGTATGGTTACAGGGATATATTTGAACAGATATTTCTCAAGTATAAGAAGTTAAGGACCCTCTAAACTTTCACTACCCAGAGGATTAGAATAAGCAGCTTCAGCCAAGATGACAGCAAAATTAATTCATCATGTTCTCTCTTGTGGCTGAGACTTCTGTGAGCAAGGTAGTGAGGGAGAGTCAGCTGAGCTGGGTTGTCAGTCTCTATGGTGTGGTTTGGAAGTGATCTTTCAGTGTGGGATTTAAGGCCCTGAACGTGCTATCTTGGGAGTATGGTTGCATGAGTTAGTCAGAGCCTGGAAAACAATACTAATAATACCTGTAAAATATATTATGTAAACATATTTTGGCCAGTGCAAACTGTTACTATACTGCCGATGCCCTGAGTATTAACAGATATAAGCCAGAAGAAGTGTTCTCTAAGATTAACAATCTGAATAATGGTTAAGAGCAAGAGCTTTGGAGTACAATAAACAATGCCTCCTAGGTCTCATTCTACTACTTAATAACTATGCAGAATTGGACAAGTTTCTCAAACTCCTTATGCCTCAGGTTTCACATTTATACAAAGGGATGATAAAGTACCTAAAACAAAAGTTTGTTGTGTGGTTAATGTAGCTAATGTGCATAACAAGCTTAGAATGATGCCTGGCACAGAGTGAAGACTCATTATATTATATTCTGCACAAGAAGGAGATGTGATGTCACTGACCCATATTTCTGGCAAGAATTATTAACTCATATATGTAGCTTTTTTTCTTTTCTCTTATGTTTCATAGGATTCTGAAAAATAGAGAACTTAAGAGAGAATAAAGGCCAAGTATTAAAAAATTGAATACTGAGTCACAAATCATGATATTTTTAAATTCTTTTTCTGGTATTTTGATCTTCTCTCTCTATAAAAATAACCTAATAATGATGTTTAATTTACCTGGAAAGGTTTTGGGTGTTAATGGGAATGTGAGTACAAACAGAACTAACAAATAATGAATACTTTCTCTATATCTATTATTTACTAAGTAAGATATTTCACCAGAGTCTTATATAATCCCTATGAAGATGGTATTATTATTTCCATTATATATATATAAGGAAAGTATTGCTGATTTTGAGCATCATTTGATCAAAGTGAAAACTTAATATTTATTATCATCAATATTTAAATCCAGACTGATATGATTTCTAATCTTGTGTCATATTCTTTATGTTCTTGTACCTCATAAGACACTGTTGGTATGATATCTCTACTCCATGGATGTGATGGGAGAGAAAGTGCAGACACAGATCAAGCTTGAATTGTTTAGGAACTTTGGCTTAATTAAGAGTGGCACGAAGGACATCCTCCTAAGAAAGATCCTATGTGCTGCAGCTGACCAGGAAAGTGAGATTGGAGAAAAGAGAACATCTCTCTTCCTTTCTTAGCTTTGTGCCCTATTCAGATGACCTCTCTAAGTACAATGCAAAAAACTTTGACTCTGAGAATTTCCTGTTCAGGGTTAGAACAAGGGACAGCCTACCTGGATGGGATGTGGTAGGATCCTAGAGAAATTATACACTAAATTCATGAACTTGGTTATGATTACCAATTCGATTACTTACTCTATGACACAATGTATGTCACTTAGCTTACATGAACCTATTTAAAAAGCCTTAGGTAAAATAACACTATAGTGCAGAATACCAAAAGATGGCATGTGACACATACAAATGCTTTATTACACATAGCAAATAGTTGGAAAATATATTCTGAATTAAATTAATGGAAATGTTTACATAACAAAAGTATCCACTTTACTACATTTTGGTAATCATTTATTCAATCCTGTATAATCTGTGTGATCTTGGGCAATGTCCTCAACATTTCTGTTCAACAAAATAGTTGTTAAAAGTTTCCAGTTAGACACTAAAGGAGAACACAGGAGTAGGATGTTGTTTTTTTTTTTTTGTATGGAAAAAATTGATCATGTTTAAATAGCAGTGAAAAGAAGCTAGTAGAGAGGGAGAAGGAGACAGAAGAGACAGAGAAATAGAGAGAAGAGATAGAAAGAGGTTGAAGATATATGAGAGAATGGGCATAATCAAGAGAAGAACACAGGGTGTGGAAAATACTGAGTTGCTCACAGATCCCCTTTTGAACTGGAAAGTTATCTGACTCAGCAAAAATTATACCACTTGAAAGGTAGTTGCTAGTTTTTTATTGGACTTGTGGAAACCTCTTTAATTTCTAAAAGATATAACATTATTTTGATAAGAGAAATACCTGTATATCTTGGGTTTTACCAGATAATGAGTCCAACAGATTAAAAAAAATGAATAAAATTGCCTTATTATCTAAAATGTAAGTGAAACAACATGTGAAAGGGGAGCTCATCGCACACACAGGTTGCTTTTGTGCCATTTTGCCCTAAATTTTATCAATCTGAGGGCTAATATTACTCCATAGCAAAATGAGCATCTCTGCAC
>JAQZBX010034480.1:0-24958 GCA_029593785.1 Cabassous unicinctus | reverse complement strand
TTCCCTGGTACCGAGGGATTACTACCAAGCAACAACTAGCAATACTACTGGAAAAAAGACCTTGAATAAAAGGGGAAAAAGGTAAAAACAAATGAGTTTATATGCCTAAGAGACTTCAAAGTGAATCTGGAGGTCATTCCAGAGGTAACGCTTATGCACATCTCAGCAGGATCTCTTGACTGCCAAAGTAGATACTACCCTAAATAGTGGGGCTCCTGAGGGCACTGGAGACACCCAGGTCCTAAGATCATGGCAGATAGCTCTGGAGTTTGGTGCCTTGCCAGTAGGCCCTACCTTGGCGTTTGTGCTCCTGAGTGTGACAGAGGTGGACTCAGTTGTGACTTCTCTACACATTTCTCTTTTGTCCCTTCTATTTGAACCTATAGTTGGTGCTGGAGATGGTAGGTGTACCCCCAAGGGACTTGATCTTTTGGCTGTCCATGTGCCAGCTGGGCCCTGAGCCTCAGCAGAGTTGCAACACCTACTCTACAGTTCATGGGACTCACCCAGGACAACTAACTAGGACGTAAGGATGGACAACCACCATACCAAGGAGCTGAGAGAGTCTACAGCTGCAAGCAAGAGAGTTTCATCCAATAGCCATATGAGATTGAAACCCCCTCTCAATTAGAGGTGGAATGGGCAGCACCATCACCATATCCTCAGGATTGGGGAATAAAATATGGTCTAGTGGAATTATTTGTATTCTACTACAGACTTTTTGTGATTCTAGCAATGAAAGAAATTATATCATTGATATTGAGGTTATTATCTTGTGTTAAAGTATTAACTTACATATTGATGCAAACATAGTGGTTGCCAGTGGTACAGAAGGGACCAGAAGGGATGGATGATTAGAACACAAGGCATTTTTATGGAAATGGAACTGGTCTGTATGATACTGAAATGACAGGCACATGACATTATACATTTTTCAAAGCATATAAACTGTACAGTGCAAAGTATAAACCATAATAACAACTATGGACTTTGGTTAGTAGCAATTCTTCAATATTGATCCATCAATTGAAACAAATGCAGCACAATAATGTAAGAGGTTAAAATTGGGTAAAGTATATTTGCGGGTGTTGGGCAGTTATATGGGACACTGTAATTTCTGATTAATGTTACTGTAAATCTAAAACTTCCCTCAAAGACAGTCGATAAGGTTTTTTTTTTCGCTCAAAGAATTAATCTTGCCAATTCAAATTATACACACTCTTCCAGTATAATACTGAATCATGAATTTTGTGCTTCCTTCTTTATCTCTTCTTCACCTCTCCCTAAAATTTATAAAAGTTTTAAGAGGCTTTACATAGTTTCCTGGTGCTCAGGCAAGAATATCCTGTTCGTGTCATTTCCAGTGTCATAACTGGACTCCCAATGGGCCAGCTTATCCTCCATTGTTTAGGTATCATATTCTAATGCCATTGCTTCTGTGGTTGATGACTACAAATCCAAACTGAAACCCAGTTGACAAGCCCATATTCTGCATCCCTCTTCTTCAAACAGTGAGGCCTCTTCCAGGTATTGGCCCTCACATCTATTTCCATACCCCTCTTGGAGACACAGTGATACTTTGTTTATTCTAAGTTTACAGAAAAATCATGTAAAATACAATGATTCCAATATACCCCAGATCGTTAACACTTTGCATTAGTGCTGTATCATCCTTACAATTGATGACAGATATTATAATTGTACTAATAGCAATAGCCCATAGTTTATATTAGGCTGCATTGCCCCTATATACCACCCTATTATTATATACAGAACCAGGGCATCTATTACTCCTGATTTTTTTGTTTATTTTTGTGTTTATTCTCACTCTTTCTTCAAATAACAGCTTAATGGCTACATTTTCTGGGGATGATTATCTGAGTTGTCTGACTCAGGGAAATATTATAATTTGTTTTTGACAAATTGATTATTAGGTGAATTGGAATTTATAAATGATTGCTAAAAAATTCACAGGTATACTTTTTAAGACCAAATAATATATTGCATGTTACCACAGATCAATACACTGATTATAAGTATAAAATATAAATGCACAAATATTCCAGTGAGTAGATAAAAAGAACTGAGACAAGTAAACATGTTTATAGTTTGACACAATTATCAATGGCTCAAACTTTGTACAGATTCACTATCCTGTCTCATGTAAACATTTACTGAAAAAAAAAATTCAGAAATCATTTGAAGGCTCAATCCATTCTCCAAACACAAAGAGGCTCACTGTAATATCAGGGGATTTCCTTTTGAAGGTACTCCAAGAGGAGCATGGCAAATTCTGTATGCAAATTTTTAAGGGTGGAAACTTCTAAAGAAACCCTCAGATGTATGAGTTTGACCAATTAAAGTGATATTCTTTTTTCATCAATGGTGCCAAGTTGAGAACACCAGGATTATCATTTATCTATCCAGAAACTGATAGATCATGGAAGTAAAACTGTGGTTCCACAATAGATTATTTGGCCTAGACTGCCATTTTGAGGTCCAAAATTTCTTCTTGGTACTCCGTGTCCCATGCCCACGCTGCCCACCTTGCAGAATTCCAGAAGGAATAAACTTGAGGGTTTCTGATTTCTGATGAGCTTTGGATGAATGGAGCTAACCTAATGTTTATGTAATCCTAGGTCCTTTCCTCATAGCCACTGTTCCTTACATTACACCTTGAGCAAGGGGAAGAACAGAAGCTGTCTTGGTAATCCAGAGAGCTGGGAGTAGATTATCCCAGCCTAAGCTTCCTTGTCTTTGGCAAGTAAGTGCTGCTACATAGCTTCTGCCCACCCAGGCTCTGATCATCCCCATGTTGTTTAAAGAATTTACATCCATGCAGCAATTCACACAGTATTATCAGACCTACAGAAAAAAATAACCACAGCTCTCTCCAGGGAAGATATAGTTAGTCTCACAAATTTATTCCTCACAGGTCTGGTAAAAGGTGTGTCCTCAGGAAATTCCTGGGGTGGGTGAGCATATCTAAATGGTGACTCCACTCTAGCATGTGAGTCAAAGAGTTGGGACTCCTTGGGACAAGCTGGTTCTGGGCAGTACAGGCTTGAGGTTGGGTGGTAGCTACCTCAAGGCAAGGAAGAGGTCTGAACTCCTTGGGGGCAGACTGGAGTTTGGTTGATACAAGCTTGACAATGAATGGACTCCTCAAGGAAGAGCATTACAGGTTTATCTGGAAAAGTCTCAGCAGCATTTAGGGTTTCAATGTCCCCATTGCTATCATCACCAACCCATATACCTCCATCCCAATCCTCAGCATTCCACTCCTTTCCAAGCAATGCCTTCAATTTAACAGCAGATACACTGTGAAATTGAGGTTTTAGTTTTGTTGTAACTCTGCTTCTCATACAATGAGACTCTGAGTCTGGTTTTCAGGGATCTGAAGTCTGCACCTGTATGAAACAAGATTTTCTTTCAGAGCACACAGAGAAACTTTCACATCATTCATAAAGTACTTAAGTTACATATTTGAATACTTCAGCACATCCCCTTCTTTTATAACTGTATCAAACATATTGAGGAACAGCCAGCCAATATCATCATACCTTTTAATTATGCAAAACCTTGTTAATGTGTTAAAAACACTTTCACCGAGATCCTTGCTTCTTACAAACATGGAAGTAGTGATATCCAGTTGTGATGTTTTGTGTCTGTCTACTGCCAACACATACCATGAACTGTCAGTGGCATCTTGATTATTGGAATTAGAGTCTTTCCCTCCCTTGACTCTAATCAAACTAGAGAACCATTTGCAAAAATACAAAACAAATCCAGAGACCAATTTTTAATATTCTGCTCCTCAAGAACTACTCTTGGCACCAAGCTGTATTAGGTTGGGTTTTCTAAGGAAACAGAACAGACAGGAGATATATGAAAATAGTATGAGATTTTATAAAATTCCCACACATGACTGGGGATACACAAGTCTAAATTCCATAGGCAGTGTGTCAACCAGGCACTCCAATGAACCCAGGTAATGATTTTACAAAAAAGAAGAAAATTATAGATCCATTTCCCTAATGAGAATAGATGCAAAAATCCCAAACAAAATACTTCCTAATCAAATCCAACAGCACATTAAAATAATTATTCATCATGATCAAGTGAGTTTCATCCTAGGCATGCAAGGGTGGTTCAACACAAGAACAGCAATCAGTGTAATAGATCACATTAGTAATTACATGATCATACTGATTGAAACATAAAAATCAGTTGATAAAATCTGGCACTATTTTTGATAAAAACACTCTGAAAAGATAGGAATAGAAAGAGACTTTGTCAATATGATAAAACACATTTATAAAAAACCCACAGCTAACATTGCACTAAATGGTGAAAGACTGAAAGCCTTCTTGTTGAGATCAGGAACAAGACAAGGATGCCCACTGTGACTACTGCTGTTCAAATGTAGTGCAAGTGGTTCTAGATAGAGCAGTCTGGCAAGGAAAAGAAATACACTGTCCTAATTGGAAAGTAAGAAGTAAACCTTTTGCTCTTCACAGATGATATGACCCTATAGTTTAAAGTTCTGTAAAATCTACAACAAAGCCACTAGAGCAAATAAACAAGCTCAGCAGAGTGGCAAGATACAAGATTAATATGCAAAAATCATTAGTGTTTCTATACACTAGAAATGAGCAATCTGAGAGGAAATGAGGAAAAAAATTACATTTAAAATAGTGACAAAAAGAATCAAATATATAGGAATAAATATAATCAAGGATGAAAATCACTTGTATTCAGAAAACTACAATGTATTGCTAAATGAAATCAAAGAAGACCTAAATAAATGGAAGACTAGTCCATGTTCATGGATTGGCATATGAAATTTTATTTTAAGATAGCAGTTCTACCCAAATTGATATACAGTTTTAATGCAATAACAATAAAACTACAACAACCTATTTTAAAGAAAAGGAACACCTAATTATTGAATATATTGTAAAGGTAAGGGACCCCAAGTAGCCAGAAACATCTTAAATACAAAGAACAAAGTTGGAGGATTCTCAGTTCTAGACATTAAATCACATGACCTAGCTACAATTTTACAGTGATAAAAACAGCATGGTACTCACATAAATATAGACATAAAGACCAGTGAAATAGAAATGATGGCTCATTAACAAACCCTCATATCTATGGTCAATGGTCAAGGGAATTTTGAAAAGATTAGCAAACCCAATCAGCTGGGACAGAACAGTCTGTTCTACAAATTATGCTGGAAAAACTGGATATCTATAATGAAAAAAAAAATAAGTAAGACCCCTATCTCACACTTTATACAAAAATTAAATCAAAATGGAACAATGACCCAAATATAAAAAGCTACAACCATAAAACTCCAAGAAGAATATGTAGGGAAACATCTTTAAGACATTGTGGCATGTGATGGTTTCTCAAAGTTCATACTGAAAGCATGAGCAATGAAAGGAAAAAATGTATAAATAGGATCTGCTCAAACTTAAAACTTGTGTGCTTCAAAAGACTTTGTCAAGAAGGGGAAAAGGCAGCCCACTCAATGGGAGGAAATATTTGGAAACCATATATGCAATAAGGGTTTGATTTCCATGCTATATAAAGATATCATACAACTCAACAATAAAAGAGCAAGCAATCCAATTAAAAAATGTCAAAAGACTTAAAAAGACATTTTTTTTCTGAAGAGGAAATACAAATGGCCAAAAGCACATGAAAAATTGTTCAATACCACAGCTATTAGGGAAACGCAAATCAAAACTATAAAAAGTAATCATCTCACACATCATAGAAAAGACATTGTTGAAAAAAAAAAACAGTTTGACGGTTCCTCAGGAAGCTAAATATAGTATTGCCATATGGTCTGACAATCCCTCTACTAAAAGCATATCCAGAAGAACTGAAAACAGTGATTCGAACAGACATTTGCACACCGACGCTCATAGTGCCATTATTCTCAATAGCCAAAGAATGGAAATAAACTATGTGTTCATCAACTCATGAATGGATGAACAAAATGTGATGTATGTATGTATAAATATATACATACACACACTCACACATATATATGATGGATTACCATGTTGCTGTAAGAAAAAAATGAATTTGGGACACCTGATAACATGGATAAACATTGAAGACATTATGCTGAATGACTTAGACACAAAAGGACAAATATTGAATATGAACTAAATACAAAGAACAAACACACGGAGTTAAAACCCAGAGTATAGCTTACTAGGAGATAGGATAAGGGCTGAAATGGGGTACTGATGATTAATGTATGTAGAATAGAGTTAATTGTAACTCATAGAGTGAATATAACTAACATAACTGATTTCTAAATGGGATTGTGGCTGAAAGGGAAAGTTTAAGGATATAAATTCAATTGAAAGAAAGCTAGAGAGTAATCTGGGGACTGAATAACATAATGAACCCAGAAGTGGATGTGGATTGATCAAAATATAAGAATATTCATGTATGAACTAGAACACTGTCCATCAGTATTACAAAGTGGCAAGAGTATGGTAATGAATGGAAAAAAATACAATTATGGACTATAATACCAGGCTTATTGTGATATTTTTGAATCAAATTCAAAGAAGGTACTATATTAAGAGTAAGGGTCAATAATAAAGGGATATGGGATATTTTCTTTTGGACTAAGGAAAATGTTCAAAAATTTACTGAGGTTATGACTGCACAATTCTGTGATGAATGTGAGAGTCACTGAGTACACTTTGAATAGATTGTATAAGGCATGAGGCTGTATTACACAGTCAAACATGTAGTGGAAGATGGACTATGGTTAACAGCATGAATATGAGAGGGTTCTCTCATGAACTATAACCAGTAAACAATACTAATTCATGGTGTTAATAATAGTGAGATACTGGAAAAAATATACCAAGTGTAAACTATGAACCATAGTGGTAATAGACTGATTATGTTTTTCCTAATCTGTAACACATGTTCCACAATAAAGTTAAATTATTGGTTGAGAGTTGATGCATGGGATTTCTGCACATTGTACATCATTGTTTTGTAAAATCACAACTTCTATAATTAAAAAATTAAATTAAAAAATATATAATAAATAAAGGAAATAAAAGATATTCTGACATGTGAAAGTTCCTGGTTCATCTTAAATGCAGCCTATTTTTTCAAGCACCACTTAAGTGATAACAGCTGCTAAATCTTGAACTGCAGCCCTGATATTTCCCATACTATTCTAAATAGTATATTCAATCACCTCCTTGACAGCTCATTCATTTACTCATCCTCTCAATTAATTTTAAGCGCTCACATAGTGTACCACATTCTAGATTTGCTCATAATTAGATTCAGGCTAAACATTTCTTGTCCGAATACTGCATGACCAATGTCATGTTCTTCCCATTGGATCAGTTAAGTACACACAATGTCAGTTTGATTACTTGGTTTAAGTAGTATCTGGAAGATGTCTCCATTATGAGGATGCATTTCCCCTTCATAGTAACAATTAGTGATGAGAATTGCTTTTTTACCTGACAACATATCCCCATGTCTATACAAAACAATGATGATTATTGCTCAAACCAGTATTCACATTGAGAGGAGCAAATTATTGCTTCCTAATTTTGCACTCCCACATTTAAATGCTGGCATTGCTCTCTGAAGAAGAACATTATTCTCTTGAGCTCCCTCCCTGAACTCTTATAGTAACCCTTTGGTATCACGGATTCTTTTTCATTCAATGTATTGCAATCTATTATTTTATTTTTAGTGGTTCAAAGGGTTCCAAATGTGGCCAGTTGAGCCCAAAAAAGCTGACTTTTGTGTCCTCATTACATGTCCGCTTTAGCCTTTGCTGTCTGACAT
This sequence comes from Cabassous unicinctus, assembly GCA_029593785.1. Lineage (NCBI taxonomy): Eukaryota > Metazoa > Chordata > Mammalia > Cingulata > Chlamyphoridae > Cabassous > Cabassous unicinctus. The sequence continues at coordinate 17,104 of JAQZBX010034480.1, read as the reverse complement.
AAGAGATTCCAGACTTATTTTGTTCTTTCTGCACCTGACCTAGAATTAACCATATCTCAATGAAATCCTGGCTCCTTTCATTGGTGAAATGTATTTAAGTACCTGTATCTAGGGGACTAAACTCTTTTAAATGGTTGATGTGAACATTTGGGGGTATACTTGTTAAGAACCTAGAAGGATATCTTGACTTTTTCTAATGGGCTGCAAAAAAATCTTGCCCAAATATTTCCCTAGAGATAGGCATTGTATTACTATTCTGGATGACAAATATATTTGCACTTTACCATGGAGGGAGTATCTCTGTTTATCTTCCAAAACAATGTCATATATATATATACCCTAGAAAACACAGAACAGAACAAAAAGGCAGTCAATACCTCTGCTCATAAGTTGTGCAAAGCCTCATATAGACTTGGCTCTCATTACTAAGCAGATGAAGAAGAATCACTAAAATTGGAATTAAAATTCTTCTATGGACCTGAAAATCTGGATTGTTGGTGAAATTATTAACAGTTTCAGGGGTGTGGGAAATGAAGGTGTGAAGAAGATAAAATAAGGATATAACTTTTAGCAGTTCTGTGTAACACTAGCTCTCAAACTGTGATCTGTCAAACATTAATATAAGGAAAATATTGGAATTAATTTAAAATTCCAATTCTTGGGTACTGTTCTGAACCTACTGAATCAGAAACTTGGTGAGGTTGAGGGTTGGGGCAGAATTCACTATGTGTTTTAACAAATTCACCAGTTGATTCTGGAGCATTCAAAAGCTTGTGAAACAAAATTTTAGAAGATAAAATCAAAGGTGACAATTCCCCAGCCCCATCCGGAAGGATAATTACATCTACAAGTAGTCCCATACAAGAAAACAGGAAATGACTCTCATACACCAGGAGAGAGTCCCATGTTAAGAAAGAAATTGAGTACTTTGTTTTTGTTTTACCTACAGATTGAAAACTCACAGGAACAAGCCCATGGAAACTCAGGGACAGCTATGATCCAGGCAAGGCTGCCTCCTGGGCCTTAGTGGTTCATGCTTCCTTCTGGGGTCTCCTGGGTGTGATTTCTCCACAAGGGTTCCTTCTCCCCAGCTCCTTCACTTCTTAGAGATAATGTACCAGGGAACCTGAACAATTAGCAGCTATAAATTTATCCTTGGCTTGGGACTTTTCACAACTTCTTTTCCTTGGTGTCAGGCACTACCAGAGTTGCCCTTCCATTTCTCTGCTATTGGGATAGGAGGGAAGTGGATTCTGCAATCACTGGAAATTGAGACAGCTTGAGTGACAGTGAAGGTTGCAAAGCATGGACTCATCCCAGACCTCTGCAACTGAAAGAGAAGATGGGCCAATCCTCACTGGATTCAAAATTTTTCTTTAATGAGAAGGTTAAAATTGTGGGCTCCAGAGTTAAACTTTCCTTGTGCAGAATATGAATATTCCACATGTAGCTGTTCAGATCATCCATTTTCTCATCAGCAATAATGGTATAAAAGGTTGTTGAAGAATCAAATGACCACTGCAAATGTGTAAATGAGATCATGTGTATTAACACTGCACCTGGCCCACTTGACCTAATTTAATTAAGGAGATTCCCTTCCCTAACAACCACCCACTAACTTCCCTCCATTCCCCTCCTCATGGAAGGAGCCACCAGACCTTGGTGGGCAGTGTCTTAAGAGCTCCACCTTATTGCTGGTATATATAAGCCAAGGTCAGGTTCACAGACCACACCAGCAGATGCAAGACTCTTTGGAAAAACCCCTGGAGACCCACCTTGGAGACTCACCTCACAGACACTCCTCAATGACCCTTCTCAGCGACCCTCTTCTAAGACCCTCCTCAGAGCCCACATGCCTCTGATAAATCAGGAGATGGGGCACTATGGATGAAGGAGTCTGGAGTGGTAGGAGCCATGGCTTCCTTAGTGCCAAGGCTGTAATCCCATTTTGCAAGGGAATCCAAACTGGGATTTGGATTCTTTCAGAGAACATGCTCTTAATTATTGTTCCCATTTCCTAGAAGAGCCTAGTTCAAGATCACCCACCATATGTGTTAAATATGGAGATTCCCAGATACAGCTTGTTAAGGACTTGATCATCCCTAATCTAACCAGTTGCGGGATCCAGGAATTTGTCTCATTTTTTGTAATTCACGAACTTTTGTCCAAGAAACTCAGGAGCTGCTTGGAGTCTCTACCATGATGGGGGAGAAGGAAAACACAGTCCTACCATCATAGAGGTTGACTGTTTAGTGGGAGACACAGATTTCCTAAATGTGTGTATTCAGGGCAGTCATGAATTTATGAGGAGTGCAGGATATCATCCTCAATGTACTGTGATATTGACTTAAGGGAAGTGGGCTGGTGGAGGAGATCTGGGGAATTAGGGCTGAAGGAGTTGCAGGCAGGGACTGGTCCTCATGATCAAAACAGCAATCCTTGAACAATTTTAAATGGGAGAGTGTCATGATTAGATCCATGTGAGGGGACAGCAGATTGCAGGAGGCCTCAGTGGAGCAGAGGACTTGGCTGTCAGCAGCAAAAGAGGTATCCAGGTACATTTTGGGAGGGGGTAGGAGTGACTACACAAATAATGTGTCTTTTGACTATAGTGTCCTCAGTGTAGAAAGTGTGGGGGATTATTAATTACTATGGAGTGAGTTCCAGGTACAGGCCTGATGCTGAGAAGAGTTTACCCTCAAAAAGTCCTGTTTGACTTTCCAAAGCTTACAACTCCATGAACAGAAGGACCAGGATTTCAGCCCAGACTGCCTGACTCACTCCCAGCTCTCACTGCCCACGAGGCTTATTCCACTTCTATGGATATGGGATACCTGTTTCCAATGTCCCACATGAGCAAGCTTATCTATCTTTCCAGTCAGAAAAGGCACAGAAATATTCTCTTTCTTTTTAGTCTGTTCCTGGATTATTATAAACATCTGCATTGTTTTCATAAGTCACTATTTGTTTCTATGATTTACCTACTTTACAGATTTTTACATAAGATGTTCATTATGCTTGGTTTGAATATCTAGGTTTATAGGAGATATTTATAAGTTTGTCAAAACAATACATTTTTTTCTGGGTTTTGTTTCATTATTCGAAGGACATTCTCAGCCAAATATGTTAAAAAGTCTCCCATAATATACTTCTTATAATTTTTGGGTTTATTTATTTATTATTTACCTTTAATACACATGCATACAGAAAATTGCACAAACTCGTACCCCTACATCCACTAACCAGTTTAAGAAATAAATTATTTCTTTCACCCAGAATCCCTCCTCATGCCTTCTCCCAACCACTGACCCTGTTATTCTCAAAATAGAAGCACAACTTTGATGTATTAATAATATGAAATGGTTTTTCCTCTATTCTTGACTACTGACCTCAATTGCTTCTCCCTGGAGAGAACCTGCAGAGCCGAACCCTCCTGAAGAAAGCTCGCCTCAGTCCAAAGCTTCATCCACAGCCCAATGGCCCTTTTGGCATTCCTGGCAGAACTCCAGGCAGGAGCCAAATGTCCTATCTGCCTGGATTTCCTGAGACCCTGTAACCATCGAGTGTGGGCACAACTTCTGTCGTTCCTGCACCCAGCACTACTGGGAGGATCTACAGGACAGGTTCCCTTTTCCTGTCTGCCACCATCAATGCCAAGAGAGGCACTTCAGGAGCAACAGCTAGCTGGAAAAGATGAGTGAAATCTCCAAGCTCCTCCACATCTCCAGGAGCAGGAGGAAGAGGCAGGAAGAAACTTTCTTGTGTGAGATGAACATTCAGGTACTGACCCTATTCTGTGAGGAGGACAAAATGATGCTGTGTCTCCTGTGTGCTCAGCCCCCCAACCACCAGGGTTTCATGTGAGGCCCATCAATGAGGCTGACTTCTGGGGTTCCTGGTGTACTTTCTCCCCAAAGTTTCCTTCCCTCCAGCTCTTTCACAACTTGGAGACAATATGCCAAGGAACCTGAATAATAAGCAGCTATAACTTTCTCCTTGACTTTGGGCTTTTCACAACATCTCTTCCCTGGTGTAAGGCACTACCAGACTTGGCTTTCCATTTAAGTCTCTACAAACAGTCCCATTATCAGGATAGGAGGTAGGTGGATTCTGCAGTCACTGGAAATTGAAATAGCTTGAGTGACAGTGCCGGTTGCAAAGGATGGTCTCATCCCAGGCCTCTGCAACTGAAAGGGAAGATGGGCTATCCCTTACTCTTCACAGGGCTCAAAATTGCTCTTTAATGAGAAGGTTAAAATGGTGGGCTCCAAAGTTAAACATTCTTTGGGCAGAATATGAATGCTCCACATGTAGATTTCAGATCTTCCATTTCCTCATCATCAGTGATGACATTAAAGATTGTTGAAGGATCAAATGACCACTGTAAATATGTAAATGAGAACATGTGTATTAACACAGCACCTGGCCGACCTGACATAATTTAATTAAGGAAATTCCCTTGCCAACCCTCCAGGGTCTCTGACTATATTACCACCCACTCTCTTCCCTCATGGGAGGAGCCAACAGATGTTGGTGGGCAGAGATCCAAAAGCTCCACCCTCTTGCTTTTATATATAAGCCAAGGTCAGATTCACTGAACACACCATCAGATGCAAGAGCATATGTGGAATAAGCCCTTGAAGACCTGCCTCAGAGACTCACCTCAAAGACTCTCAGTGACCCTCCTCAGAGACTCTCCTCAGAGCCCACATGCCTTCCGTAAGTCAGGAGATGGGGCACTATTGGTGACTGAGGCTGGAGTGGTAGGAGCCATGGCCTCCTCAGAGATTGCTATGTGTAGGGGCCATAACCCCGCTTCACAAGGGAATCCAAACTGGGATTTGGCTTCTTTCAGAGAACACACTCTTCATTATGGTTCCCAGTTGCTCCAAGAGCTTTGTTCAAGATCAACCAAAATATTTGCTAAATATACAGTTTTCAATCCCAGCTCGTTAAGGAATTGATCTTCCTTAATTTAACCAGTTGAGGGATCCAGGAACTTGGTTCACTTTTTCATAATTCACTAGCTTTTGGGCAAGTGACTCAGGAGTTGTTTGGAGGTGCAACCATGTTGGGGTTGGGGAAAACAGAGCCCTTCCATCATAGGGGCTGACCGTTTAGTGGGCAACATAGATTTCCCAAATGCATGTATTCAGGGTCCTCATGAGTTTACCAAGGAGTGCAGGGTAGCATCCTCATTGTACTGAGACATTGACTTAGGAGAGGTTGGCTGATGGAGAAGATCCAGGGAATCACAGACTGGGAGAAATGACAAATGGGCTGAGGGCATTGCAAGCAGGGACTGGTTCTCATGATGAAAACGGCAATCCTGGAATCACTTTAAATGGGAGAGTGTCATGATTAGATCCCTGTGAGGATACAGCAGATAGTAGGAATCCTGAGTGGTGCCAAAAGACTTGGCAGGTGAGAGCAGGAGCAGGTATCCAGGTACCTTTTGGGAGGTGGTAGAGGTGACCACACAATATGTGTTCTTTGACAATAGTGTTACTAACAACATAAAATCTCAAAGGCTGTTTAAGTTAAAGAATATTTTCTTATCCCCAGGAATAAAGAAAGATCTTGGATTCATCAATGTTTTATGATCAAGAGAATTGCTTAGCTTGGATTTGACTTCTCTGAACTTCCAAAGGCTAGAATAGTCACCCATCTACTCTGTGACTAGCTGCATTTTGTGAGCAGATCTCCCCTTGGGACTTAACTCAACAACAGAAGACCTCTTGTCCTTACTTGACTATTGACCTCAATTGTTTCTTCCAGGACAGAACCTGCAGAGCTGAACCCTCTTGAAGAAACCTTCCCCAGTCCAGAACTTCATTCACACTCCAATGGTGCTTTTGTCATCCCTGGCAGAAGTTCAGGCAGAAGTTGACTGCCCCATCTGCCTGGATTTCCTGAGAGACCCTGTCATCATCGAATGTAGACACAACTTCTGTCGTTCCTGCACCCAGCATTCCTGGGAGGATCTACAGGATAGGTTCCCTTGTCCTCTCTGCTGCCACCAATGCCAAGGGAGGCACTTCAGGGGCAAAAGCCAGCTGGAAAAGATGAGTGAAATTGTCAAGCTCCTCCACATCACTAGGAGCAAGAGGAAGAGGCTGGAAGAGATGCACTTGTGTGAGAGGCACAATCAGGTGCTGACCCTTTTCTGTGAGGAGGACAAAATGGTGCTATGTCCCTTGTATGCTCAGGCCCCTAACCACTGGGGTCATGATGTGAGGCTCTTCAACATGGCTGCCTGTCACCACAGGAAAAGACTCAGCCATTGCATTGGCCCCCTGAAGAAGCAAGTGGCAGACCTGCAAAAATAATAGTCACCCAAGACAGAATATCATTAGAACTGAGAGAGAAGGTGGAAACCCAGATGCAGAAATGGAACTCTGAATTTGAGCACCTGAACAAATTTTTAGAATGTGAGCATGTGGCAGCTTTGTCAAAGTTAGCTGATGAAGAGAAAGCTATTCAACAGAAACTCAATACAAGCATAGCAGAGTTTTCAGACTACATATCCACACTCAGAAGATTACAAATAGAGGTAGCAGAGAAAAGTGTGCAGTCAGAAGTGAAATTGCTGACAGATATCAAGAGTATCCATGACAGGTGTGAATGCCTGAAAAGTCTAGATCTCTATTCATTCCAGTTCAGGAAAGAAGGGTGCAGTCTCCCGCCACAGTGTTCAACTCTGAAGATAATTATATAGAAATTTACAAAAGATGTTACTTTAGACCCCGAAACAGCACATCCGAATCTGCTTGTCTCAGAGGATAAAAAGTCTGGACATTTATGAAGAAAAAGCAAAGGCTTCCTTTTACCCCAAAGAGATTTATAATGCCCCAATTGTCCTGGGTCCTGAAGGTTTTGATTCTGGAAGACATTATTGGGAGGTCCAAGTAGATGACAAGCCTAAATGGACTGTGGAGGTTTGTAAAGATGCCCTTTTCAGGAAGGGGAAGCAACCTTCCTCAGCACAGAAGAGATCCTGGACAATCCAGCTGCAGAGTGGAGACCATGTTGCACATGGCAGTGCTCCCATCCCTCTTCTGTTAAGGGAAAAGATCAGAGGAATTGGCATTTTTCTGAACTATGAGTTAGGAGAGATTTCATTTTACAGTTTGAATGACGATAGGTCTCATATCCATACATTCAGTGATAGCTTTTCTGAACTACTCAAGCCTTACTTCTGTATTGGATGTGATTCTAACCCTCTTACAATCTGTCCAGTAAGAGATTATGAAAGATGAGATGACTGTTGGCTGTCTCATTGCGTCACTTACTTCCTGTAATTTCTGGAGAGCACTTAGATGATGTACAAATGTACCTGAATCTAACACTAATAATATTTGAATAATGATTTCATGACTTAAACACAGAATGCTTTTTCTGCTCATACTGTTTCAATAGGTGTCATAGGAATTAACAACTCCTGGGGGGATTAACTGTGTAAATTGTTTATGGGATTGTACAATTAGTGTGTTTGAAACAATAAATTTATAGCTCCATTAAATTCATTTTGTATTTACTTGTGTTCTATACTTATGCATTTATCTGTTTTGGAAATACCTTAAAAAATTCCAGGTTGACAATTCTGTGTGTTTCTTAGGTTTGTTAGGTTTTATGAGCAGACGTGCTGACTGGCTTGCCCTATCATTTCAAGGATGAATTTATTGGGACAATCTTGGAAGATAATGTGTCTTCATTTAAAGCAAAGGATAATGTTGTGTACTTACCAGTAGAATGAAAGTTATTTTTTCCCAAAGCAAAGGTCAACAGGATACTACTCAATAGAAAGTACTTGGGTGTGCCTAATTAACAGGGTTGAGTCCCAAGCCAAAGTCTCATAGAAAACATGAAGGTAATGTTTATTTTGAAAAGTAATTTTAATCTTGAAATGAGACAAGATGTGCAAGCAGATGTGATCCACGCTGAGCAAGTGTGGTAATTGCCCTGGGAAAGCTTTCATGCACCACAGGAGAACACATCACTGGTAAACACTCCAGTAGCTTAGCTTCCATTGTACAATCAAATGACTTATCCATATACAATAGTCTCAATCTCGAAAAGATCAAAGCTATAATGAGTCCATCTGGTATGTAAGTGTCTTTTAATTCCTCCAGGTCAAGATGCAATTACCAGTTTGGGGTCATTTTTGCCATATGTAATGTTGCCTAGCAACAGGTGTAACATACCACATTATGAGGTTACTAGAGGGACAGAGATAGGAAGTTAACTGAAAGTTAATTGAAGGTCAAATACACATGCACAATAGAAAAGAGATTTTTTGCCCTTTAAAATATACAAACTGCTTTTTGAGGTGTATTTTGCCTTCAATAAACTAAGTTTTTGAATGTAAAATTTGGGAAGTCTGGCTCATGTGTACGTTCATGAAACCATCACCACAATCATGATAATGAAGAAATCAATCACTCCCAAATGTTTCCTTGTGCTTCATTGTAGTCAGTAATTCCCTCCAACCCTCCTCACCTCCCCAATTCCTAGGAAACCATAAAGGAGGTTTCTGTTGCTTGTTACAGGCATTATTGTCAGGAAGAATTAAGAGGCAAGGGTAAATGGTCTGTAAGTGTCTGTAAATACTGTTTTTGCAGAAATTCTATTATATCCTTATTCCCAAAGATGGATGTTAATGAATCTGTCTCTGGCCATATATCTGTACTGTTATGGATACAATAATATCTGACAGATTGCCAATTTTTTTGACAATTTAGTTGATAATAACACAATCATACAGTATTTGTCCCATGGCAAGTCTATATTCAATTTCCTTAGGAACTGACGCACAGTACTCTACCGTGGCTATACCATTCTACATTCCAACCAACAGTGAATAAGCTGTTCCTATCTCTCCACATCTTCTCCAACATATACAGTTTTCTGACTTTTTAAGAGTGGTCAGTTAAAATAGGTATGAAAAGATATCTTATTGTACTTTTGATTTGCATTTCCTTAATTGCTAGTGATGTTGAACATTTTTTCAAGTGTTAATTCACCATTTTTATCTTTTGGACAATTGTCTTTTCAAGTCTTTTCCTTATTTTTTAATCAGGCATTTTGCCTTTTTATTGTTGAGTTGTATGGTCTCTTTTTATATCGCTGATAGTAAACCATTATTGGATATGTGATTGCTAAATATTTTCTCCCATTGAATTGGTTACCTTTTCACCCATTTGACAAACTCCTTTGAGATACAAAACTGTTTATGAGTAGGTCCTATTTATCTATTTTTTTCTTTTGTTGCTTGTGCTTTAGGTGTAATGTTTAAGGAACTGCCGAGTACAACAAGATCTTGAAGATGTTTTTCTATATTTTCTTCTAGTAGTTTTATGGTTGTTGCTTTTATATTTAGATCCTTGATTCATTTTGAGTTAATTTTTGTATAATGTGTGAGATAAGGTTCTCCTTTCTTTCTTTTGGATATGGATATCCAGTTCTTCCAGCACCATTTATTGAATAGACTGTTCTAGCCCAGCTTGGAGGTCTTGACTGCCTTGTCAAAAATCACCTGACTGTAGATGTGAGGTTCTATTTATGAGTTCTCAACTCAGTTCCATTGGTCAATGTTTCTGTCTTCATGCCTGTACCATGCTGTTTTTACCACTGTAGCTAAGTAACATGCTTTAAAGTCTGGAAGTAAGAGAATTGCAACTTCATTCTTCATTTTAAAGATGCTTTGAACTATTTGGGGCCTCCATTCTTCCAAATAAATTTGATAACTGGTGTTTCCATTTCTGCAAAAAAGGCTTTTGGAATTTTTATTGGGATTGCATTGAATCTGTAAATCAGTTTGGGTAGAATTGGCATCTTAATGATATTTAGTCTTCCAATCCATGAAAACGGAATATCCTTCCATTTAAAGTCTTCTTCAGTTTCCTTGAGCACGTTTTGTAGTTTTCTGATTATAGTTCTTTTATGTACTTGGTTAAGTTATTCATAAATATTTGATTGTTTTAGTTGCTATTATAATTGAATTTTTTTTTTCTGATTTCCTCCTCAGATTGCACATCAGTAGTGTATCTCTTGTAATTCTGGCCTTTTTGTAACATATTAAACTAGCTTTTTGTTTTTCTGTGAAGACTTTGAACTCACTGCCATTTTTGAAGGACAGTTTTGCTGGATACAGAATTCTTGGATCGCAGTTTTCCCTTTCAGTACCTTAAATACTAATACTTCTTCCCTCCATGTTTTCTGATGAGAGGTCAGCACTTAATCTTATTGATGTTCCCTTGTATGTGATGTTTTGATTTTCTCTTACTGCTTTCAGAATCCTCTTTTTATCTCTATTTGTCTTTCTGAATAATAGATGTCTCAGGGTAGGTTTATTCAGATTTATACCATTTGGGGTGTGTTGTCCTTCTTGTATATTGATAGTTATGTCTATAATAAGGGTTGGGAAATTTTCAGTCATTATTTCCTCAAATATTCTTTTTGCTCCTTTTCCCTTTTCTTCTTCTGGGGCACAGATAATGCAGATGTTTGTGTGTTTCACATTGTCATTCAATTACCTAAGACCCTGTTCCATTTTTTCCATTCTCTTTTCTTTCTTTTCTCCTGTCTTTTTCAGTTCAGATGTTCTGTCTTTGAAATCACTAATTCTGTCTTTGAGCAATTCAAATTTGCTCCTATGTGCCTATAATGTATTTTTATTCTCACCATCATGTCTTTCATGTCATTCATAAGGTCTCTTACTTTTCTTTGCAACCTTTCAAGTTGTTCTTTGTACTCAACCAGTTTCTTCTCAATATCCTTTCTTTCTTTAGTCATATTTTCTTTAAATTCTTTGAATTGGTTTAGGAGAGTTGTGTGTTTATCAATGATTGTCTTAAATCCTGTATCTCTTCAGGATATTTGGTTTTTCCTTTGGGTGGGCCAACTTTTCCTATTTCCTAGTATGACTTGTAATTTTTTGCTGATGTCTTGGCATCTGAATATTTTGTTGAATTTACTCTGATGGCCAATCTCTCTCTTGTAATTGTCTTTTTTTCACAGCTCTTCTTTGATATTTTGTTCAATTTTTGCTAAGTCTTTAAAATTGCCGGCTTAGGTTATCAAAATCAGGCCAGGGATTTATTGATGGGATACAGAGACCCCAAAACAGGTTATGTCCATGCAATTTCAAGACCGGTCAGCAGATGATGAGCATTGATGCACCCTTCCATGTTTCAGTCTCAGCTTTCTTTTATTCCTGTCTTGAGTCTCCAGAGCAGAGACTTAAAGTGGGCTCTGCTGGCTGAAATTACTGAAGAAAACAGCCTAACTCCCCCTCCCTTTTTCATTCAACAGCTGACAGGGAGGAAGATATCTGTTCCCTTTTGATTCAGCTGCAGTGAGTGAGGGATTTTACCCCAGCTATGTATCTAGGTCATTGGGCAAGGGGAGACTTTCCCAGGTGCTGTGGGGACTTGATAACTCATCTTTGTTGTTTCAGCTTCTTCATCTCTTTCTCCCTTACCTCCTGGGAGTTGTATAGCAGTGTCCTGAGCTTCTGAACCCCAAAGCAGGACCTGTGATGGCTTTAGGCTCTTTCTCCATTTGTTTTTGTGAGAGCATGGAGCCTTACCAGTTACTCCAGTGTCATCTTCCCCTCCATTCTCATGCAAGATTTTTAGTACATTGTAGTATGCTATTTTAAATTTTGGTATAATCTAATTTCAAGAATTGTATATTTTTCCATTTTTCAGTCACCAGAAAACAGTAATTGTTTGTAACTCATTTCAATGAATAACTGCAATAAGATTAATTATAGAATATAAGTAATGTATTTTCTTTGTAACACCCCTATCATGGGAATGATATGGCAATCAATGACAAAATAGGTGTGCAATTCCAAAAGGAAGGACTTCAGAATTGCCACTTTTTTCTTGCCAATCTTGATTCCCTAACGCCAATAAATGTATTGTATCACACTTACCCATTTCCTATATCTTTATCTGTCTGCACATTTACCAGTTGCTTGATATTTTTGTGATGTTAATGCTTGGCAACAGTTGGAAGGGTCAAATTTCTAGAGTTCTTTTGCCTCCTGGGGTTGGAGAAAGTGGATTCTTTTATACACTGTGTTCCAGGGTCTCCACAATTGCCCTCAGTCAAATGATTTGCTGGAAGGACACATGTAACTCAACAAAGATGTTATAATCACAGTCATGTTTTATTACATTGAAAGTATATAGACTAAAATTAGCAACAACAACATCAAAAATTGCATGGGACAGAGTTCAGGGAAGACCAAGCACAGGATTCAGTGGAATCATGTGGACAACCCTCAGTCTTCCAGCAATAATGTATAAAAACATGCATGGAATATTCTTAACCAGGAAGCCCACCCAAGCCTTCTTGTGCCAGATTTTAATTTGGGTTTATAATGTAGACAGGACTGACTGCCTGCCTTCCCTTGAAGCTAAACTGCAGTCTCCATTCCCTCCAAGGATTCCACAGTAAATCTCACTGTAAGCCCATTCTGTATGGTTTTGCTCAAGGTTCAGGTAAACAGAGTTTGGATGTGGTTTCTTTATTTCAGCATGATTTATTGAATGAATGTCCATGTATTTGAACTTAGTCCTTTGTCCCCTCCTCCCCTCCCCAGAGTTTGGTGAGCTATAACTCATGAATTAGTTCAATATACCAAGCCCTGAATCACATGGATGAACTTTCTCGTGTGGCCAGGCCACCACCCTAAGATTACCTAAGTGGCTAGCTTTGCCCTTGTCATCTAGTCAGGAAAACTTTATGGTGTGGTCTAGGACTCACCCTGATTCCTACCTGGGGAAATCCCAGTAAAGACCAACCAACATATTACACATAGATTTCTTAAGGCCTACTTTTTCCAAAAATATATTTCTTCACCAAAATTCTCTAAGTCATTTATGTATCATAAAGGGAAAAACACAAATTACATTTAAAAAGCAACAATATTTTAAATCAAAATTATTGATTTAAAGCCATAAGTTTAACTTTTGAAAATTAAATAAATGAAAGGTTTTTTGTTTAATCTTAGTAAATGCTCAAAGCAGTGTTCCCTTTGTTTGGAAGCAGTAGCACTCACAAGTACACAAGCCCTATTCCTGCCTGAAGCTGAGAGAGAGGAAGCCCAGAGGTAAAGACTGAAACCTCACAGAGATCACCCACCAGTTTGCTTCAACACCTGACAAGTGACTAAGGTGAGAAGATGCCTATTATGGTACCTTGAGTTGGCCTTTCCACAGCCTTGGGACTTTAAACTTTTACCCCAAATAAATACCTATTATAAAAGCCAACAGATTTCTGATACTTTGCATTAGCACGTCTTTGGTGGAGTAATACAATGACTATTTTTCATCAGGACATTTTCCAATATCTTTATGTGCAGGATGAGATTTAATTGATAATTTACTTGCTTAACAATTAAATGTCCAAACTTCTGACTGACCATCTAGAAATATTCACACATACAGTAGGGCTTAAATAAGGATGTATTTTATGGGCTTAACACAGGTTATTCTGTGAGCTCTAATCACTTTCATGCTTACCATCTTCTCAACAAATAAATGCATCTCTGAGAATTCCCTTCATTTTGAAACCAAGTTTTCAGGTGATTACTATGTCTCTGATGACCATTCTGCCCATTTAAAGGACAGAAAACTATGGTAAAATTTACAGACTTTGAAAATTAGACTCAGGAGTCCACCCTAGTAATAAAACGTTAGATTATATGCATTATAGGTTTATTCCATACCCAGTTGAAGTTCCTCATTAACTAGTTACAGTAACTAGTATTAGGATTCCGTCATCTTCTACCACCACTCATCAAGGAGAGCATAGCTAATTTAATCCAAATTTTATTTTCTGGAAACCATCCAAGTTCATATTAGCATCATATCCACCTGAGGTCTTCCAATAGCCTTCTAAGTGGTCTAACCACATCTTCCTTGTCCTGCTCTTTGTCTTCTTCATAGCTTATCCTTTTGCTTCTTCATTGTCCATCACCAGTGACTGGGCAATTCTAATCATGGCACCTTCCTTCTTCAACTTCTTGAACTTTTACAACAGCTTTTTATTGGACTTGGATAAACACCAACACTATACAATTATTCCATTGGCCTGCATATTCTGCCCCCATTCCAGCCTCCATCAAAAACCTATATTTTGATCAGACTTTGAACTTCCTAAGGGTCCTGTAAAATTCGGGAATAATAAGATTTCATTTTCTCCAATGCCTTGAGACCTTTCTGAAGGACCACTGCATTTGTCCCCATCACAGCCTCACATTTATTCTACATTATAATCATTAACAACTGTTGCAGCACACAATTCAGGAAGAAGTCTTCTGGAAAAGGTTAGGGTATCATCTTTTGTTCTCATCTATCACCTCCATCACAAGAGACCAACTCTGTTTACTAGCCTGTCTTCCTTATTCTAACTGCATGAAGAAATGGACTAAATTCCTGGGCCCCCTTAATTAGTTTTTTTCTCCCTTTTCTCGTTATCACCACTCCAGGAGCCCCTATTTCCTAGATTAGATGAGCTGGAATTAGGCATTTCAGTCTGAGTCTTTGGTTAAAATCTGGGTCCTGCTGATTCCAAGCTTACAGCGCCTGTCCTGTGATCTTGAGAGTGTTCTCACTGCAGGTCAATGTAACAAGTCCCAGGAGAAATCACAGCTTCTGATATTGAGTGTGACCAATGAAGCTTATTTGCACCAGGACTGGGCCAGGAGCTGGGCAGCCTGAAGTCTTCTTTTGCAGTTTCTCAGATGATTCTGAAGTTCCCTTCCACCACACACTGAGGTTAAGATGATGTGCCCTTGCCTGCTCACATCAAGCCCAGCTGAGCCAAGCAGGGTTGGCTGCTTCAGCTCTGGTCTGTATGAGGTTCCAGTCCCCTTCTGCAGCCCTGTTCACCTGTGGCCTGTGATGTGTTAACATGCAGATATTATGGTGGATTCATGGCAGTGCGCTGGGTGGGAATTATCCCTTATGTCTTTATGGAGTGTGTGTTGCTGCCAGGGCCAGCCACCCAGTACTAACAGCTCCTGCTTCCCACACAGATCTCAGGTGTCTTCTTGTACCATGTCTCAAGATAAAAATCATCTCAAATTCTCATTTCATTATTAAAGGCAGAACCTGTCTAGGTAGGATGTAAAACTCTCCATGGAGTTTCCTTTGTAGGGTTAGGAGTAAGACAGAGGCCTTAGGTAGGCTTGACCAGGGATGTATAGATGAAAATTTTTCTAGGGAAAGTAAAAATTTTGGATTTGGAAAGCCATATATATTGCTTTTAAAACATTCTGATGTGTGAGTCTTCCTAGGTGAACTTAAATGCAATCTATTTTGTTTTCAGCTACCAGCTAAGTGAGAACTGGTGCTGCATCTTGACTTGCAGCCCTGATCTTTGCTGGGATCTTATTAATATGTTCAATCAAGCCCTTGTCAGCTCATTGACTTGGTCATCAACTCTATGAATTTTAATATACCGCATTCAAGATTTGCTAAATTGTTTCCTCATGATTAGATTCAAGCTAAACATTTCTGGCCAGAAAATTACATGGACAATGGCCTTTTCTTCATAGTCCATCTCCATAAACAGACAACTCTAATCACAATAGGGGGACACAATGTTAGCTTGATTATTTGCTTTAAATATTGTCTGGAATATGTCTCCATTATAAAGGTTGCTTTCCCCTTCTTAGTGAAAATCAGCTGTGCCTTGAAAATCTTGTTCCCTGACAATATTTCCCCAAGTCTTTAAAAATCAGTGATAAATCTTGATCAAACCAGTGATCACATAGAGTAGAGAAAAAGGTTATTTTCTAATTTTGCACTCCTACAAAGTAGAACATTCTTCTTCTGAGACCTTCCCTACCTGTTTTGGAAACCATTTGGACTCATGGATTCTTTTTCATTAAATGTATTGTAATCCATTATTTTATTTTTAGAGACCTAATATATCCCAAATGTGGCCATTTGAGCCCCTTTAAACTGACTTCTGTGTCCTTATTACAACTCCTTATTAGTCTTTGAGTACATTCTCACTGTTTGACATAAGAAGTCTAAGACTCATTTTGTTCTTTCTGCACCACACCTAGAATCACCAATTTCTCCATGAAAACCTGGCTCCCTTCATTTGTGAAAGATATTTAATTACCAATATCTTGGAGCCTAACCCTTTTAAATGTTTGTTGTGAAAAGTTGGGGGTATACATTTTAAGAACCAAGAAGAGTCTGAGATTTCAAATTGTTGCAAAATAAGGAGATAGTCTGTTACTGTTTTTAGGATACTGGAAGAAGACACGATAAACTTGGGTCAGAGACAAAGCAGTGTATTACTCATTGGACATGAGCAGGCAGCACAAGCTATATGTTAGCATCAGTTCCCCATATGCCCCAAATATATATAGGTGGACCTAGGTAGATTCTGTGCACAGAGTATGTTTTCATCACAGTGGAGGATGATCAAACTTAGGATATCTTATCATTCTAATGGCCAGATTTTGCCCCAGAGAAACGCATCATATTTATCCTACTGGATGACCAACATATCTACCCTCTGCTCTTGGAGGGGTATCTATTTTTATCTTCCAAAGCAGTGTCTCATAAATACAACCTCGAAACTATACAACAGAACAAAAAGACAGTCAAAGTCTCTGTTATAAGATGTGCAGAAACCCATAGAGAATTGGTTTCCAAAACTAAACATGTGAAGGAGAAATAGTAAAATAGGCACAGAAGTTATTCTGTGAAGTTGGAAACTTGGATTGTTGATGAAATTACTAACAGCATTTTCAGTGGAATGGACAATGAAGGTGTGAAGAAGAAACAATAAAGATAAAAAAAAAAAAAAACTTCCAAGAAGTGCTCTTTAGCACTCATTCTAAACCTATGATCCGTAGAGTAGCCACATAAGGAAAATGTAGTAATGAATCTAAAATTCCAGTTTTTGAACCCCATCCAGCAACTAATGAATCAGAAACTTGGTCTGGGTAGAGGGGTAGGACAGTCATCAATGTGTGATTTAACAAATTCACCGAGTGATTCTGGTGTACTTACCAGCTTGAGAACTACTGATCTAGAAGATACAAACAAATGAAACAATTCTATTT